>VZRX01008450.1:0-23242 GCA_013398075.1 Notiomystis cincta
GATTTATCTTTTTTCCCCCATGAAGAATCTCTCAAAAACCTGTAGGATAACAGCAGCTCAGATGGAACATCTTAATTCTTTCAGATGCAGTATCATATATTTGGGGAATTTTTTAAAGTATTTTTTTTAATGTTGAAAGGTGGGTGGGTAAGTATTCAGAAGAACACTCAGATCTTTAAACAGATACAGAAAAAAATCTAAAAGGAGTGGTTTTCTGTTTGCTATATACATGCAGTTATACTTACACATATATGCAAGCTCACATTTTATTTAACCTTTTATTGATAATTGCTGAAGGCCAAAACAGTAAAATCTTGATTTGCTGCACTTCAGAAAACAACCTTCTGCTTTCAGATGCCTCTGGCAGGAGAGCACAGTTAGTGAAACAGAGCACTGCTGGGTTGAAAATGTGCCAGTGCAGATGACAGCAGCACTTTATCTCCATGGGAATGCTCTGTAGCTTGAGCCATCCCTTGCCCCTTCAGATATGCTCAGTACAGCTCTCCCTGTCCTCCACTGTCTTCTCACAACCTTCCTAAAATGCCTTTCCTGCAAAAGGGAGGGATCCTATGTTGAGTATAAACTTATAACTCCACCTATTTCCCTTTTTCTTTTACTTCATTTCAGGTTTTCAATATTGTTTAACCATAATATACTGCAGAACTGGCAATTCTTCCTACACATCTTTAAAAGTTCAGATATTTAAAAGTAAACTTAATGCTTTCTTTTGCCCATATTCCTACTGCACAAGTCCACATAAGATGAAGTAAGCTATAGCTGTTGGCATCTTGGATTTCATGTCAGGGGATTCCTTTTCCACTTCTCAAAGCCTTCAAACTTACTAGGATCATCAGAGAAAAGAAGGAAGAGTATAATACCAGTTGGATGGCATATTTATGGGTTCATTGTTCTTCTACTGATTTTTATTTTCATTTTTACTTGCTCTCCCCTAGCTCCTTGTTGAAATAGCAGAAACATCTGCCTCTCTTCCTTCATGGAGGAGAATCATTTATAAGTCCCAGATTTACCAACAGTATCAGTTACTTCCAGCAAACCTCACTCCTGGTCTTCTTAATTACTTTCCATCTGCTTTTCCTTCAGTCATCTTGGTTAGGAGAAAAATGCTGACAATCAACAGTAATGACTTCTTAAGTTGTTATTTATTAAGTCAAGATTTTGGCAGATAAAGTTTCAATAAATACATGGTTTGTTGGGGAATTTTTTTAGTAAGAGTTATCTTTGAATTGGACATAGTTGAAAAACAAAATGCAACAATTCCAGAAACTGATGACAGTATGAGAGAGGGAAGTGGTTTGACTTTTTTTTTTTTTTAATTTTTTGTATTTTAAACTGACTGATGGTCTTAGCCTCTGCTTTGAACTTTTAAGCTGAAAGAAGCACAATTTGGATTTGATAGTTGTACACTCAGCTCAAGGAAAAAGCAGAGCTCCAGAAGTTGCTGTTAGAAGCAGCTACTATGGGCAGACAAGGATAGTCCTATTAGGGTTTAGGGGTTTTGCTCTTGTATTTTTTTTTACTTTTGTTTTGGTGAAGTGAACATTTATATTCTTCTTTTCCCATGACTTTTCCCTCTTTTGGCTATGTTGCTCCCTTGGACTCCTACTGGGAAAGCAGCATTGAACTTGCAGCGCTGAAAAGATGATTAATGATAGGCAAAACTGTATACAACATGCACTTTATTTGGGGGGGAGGAGCATGCAGTGAAATCCTGCATTGGAGAATTCTAGGCAAATGGTGTGTGAAATTGTTGACAAATTGCTCTCATTAAACTCACTAAATGAATGCTTTCATGAGAACATTGGCTTGATAACACCATGTATAATGTAACTTCTACTTGAAATTGTGTGTGCTGCTATTCTTATCTTTTAAACCCTTGTAACAGCTTTAATGTCCTGATAAAGCCAACCATTGTAGCTGTCTTCACTGCTCACTACATGGGATGTGAAGGGAAATTGCTGAGGGTGACTTCCATAAGTGGTTTTGAATTATTCATTAATTTATTACTACCATTTTGAACCCGGTCAACAGAGCTCATAAGTGCCAAGAAATGGATTTAGAAATGCCTTAAGTTCCTGAGACTCTTTGACTTGATCTTTGCCAATGAAAGGGGCAGCAAAAGGACAGAAGTCACAAAAGCCTCTGTTTTAGAATGCAGCTTTGTTTTCTATTTAGTTTTGTTGATGGTAGAAAACTTCCAGAAAAATTATGGCTTAAAGATAATGGTGTTTTCTGACCCAGGACATTCACCAGCATTTGAGTGAGGTCAGTGTGCACTAGACACTTGCCTTATGAAGCTGAATTCTGGCCATCAGCCTAAACGTGCCCGGTTGGGCAAAGAATGAAGGGCGAAGCCATCACAGGGAGAACTGCACAGACCACTGAGACCTTCAGAGATGAAGGTCAGGCCATGGCTTAGTGCCCAGGCTTGTGCCACACACAGCGTGTGCTTGTCACCAGGTTTCAGTGCAGGAAAAGGGAAAGTATCCATGCAGAAAAGCTATCACTGTTGGCTGTTTACCTTTGATTAAGCAGCTGCTTTAGCTGCTTCAAAGGCATAGGAGATAACAGCCAATCCATATTGAAAGATCATCTATGATGAAATGATGAAATGTTGAAAAATCTCTGTCCTAAACCAAACGTACACCATGCAGAAAATGACATAAGTATAGATATAAAGCTGTCTTTATGTTGAACACTGATGGTAATTTTGAAGAGGAATTATAGTATAAGAAAGGCATGGATATATTGTCAACCAGTGATCTACTTGGGGTAAAACCAGGTATGTCTCATCCTTCTTAGAGCTTACTGCAAGGAGAACTGGAAACTATGCTGTCCAGTTTCCCACATTTAGGGGAACCTCAGATTGCTTTGGAAAACTGTTTCCCTGAATGTGGTGTCGCCCTGATGCAAAATCTAGAGTCTAAAATCTATTCTGTGGCTGTGATTTGCTGAAGCTAAAGCTTAGGTGGTAGCTTGCACTCTTTGGATTGTCATCAGGTGCTCCTCTGAACAAAGTTTTGTGATAATGTAATGGGTAGACTCCTCCTGGGGCCATCAGGGAGCAGGAGCTGTGGTGAAGGACAGAGTCTTATAAAATGGAAGTATCAGTAAAAGTCAAATTGAAAAATAATGCTTCAGCTGTTGGCTCACTTTGTAGTAAGACCTCTGTAATATTCTCTTAACTGCAAAGGACAAGCACAAGAGATTTAATATGTATGAGCAAAAATCTTTAGAATAGTAGATCTGAATGTTAAAAAGGAAGCAATGATACCTTGTTTCCTTTTTTCCCAGAAGCAGTTCACTGATTTAGTTGAGCCAGAAATTAGTCTGCTAGATGATGTCTCATAAAATTTCTGGTAATACTAAATGCATGCTAATTGTGCTGGTTTTACATGTGAACACTGCTCTTACAGCAAATTCCCAAATTTGTTATAGGCACAGGTGTCCTGGTTCTGGCTGGGTAAGGGTCAATTTTTCCTGGCAGTAGCCAGGGGGAACATGGCCAGGATGCTGAGGTTATTCTATACCACCTCATGTCATCCTCAGGGGATGTAGGGGAGAAGGGGTCATGGAGAGGGGGTGAGTTGTGTGAACAGCATTGTGTTCCTCATGGTGAGCTCTCATGTGTGAAATCACTCCTGTACACTCTGTTATCAATACTGTTGCTGTTATTGCTCGTTTCTTATCTCATTGCTGTTTCCTGTAAATTGTTCTTACCTCAGCCCATGATCTTTACCTTTTCTGTCTCCAGCTCTCCTCTCCAGCCCTCCACAGGGAGGGAGAAGAGAGAGTGAGTGAGCAGTGCGTGGTTTGGAGTCTTCCAGTGGGAACACTACATTGGGGAATACCGTTCCTAAACCACGAGAACATGGGACAAGCCAAGCTGTCCGTGGGGAGATGGAAACTGGAGAAGGCATGGGACCTCTTCACTGAACACCATGCACTGCATGCTAGAATCACTCCACTGGGACATTTGCCATAGGCAGAGAATCTTGGTCTCTCATGTGAGAAACCTCCTAGCAGAGCACACAGAAAGACTGTCCTGTTGTGCGAGGGGAGGTACACATGCCCTTCCAGGGCTGATGCTCGAATTGCTCCTTGGCATGCAGACAGCTGCCATCGCTGTCCCTGCAGGCTCACGGCTGATGTGCACACCTTAGCTTTGTTTCAACATGTAAATGCTGATGTCTACGTAGACACACACTTTCCCTTTGCTGTGGCACAGTAGTCCAGCCTGCAGCACCGAAAGAGCCTTGGGCGTGCTTCTTCCTGCACCTATTTTTCTCAGCATACCACAAGGCTGTTGACAAACCAAGGTCTGGTTCTTGGTTAAGAGTGCAGGATGTGCTGGCAGTGGTATTAGTGTTACTGACAGCAGTCACCATTTGCTGGCTTTGCCTTTGGGAGAAGGCACACACAGCTCGCTCTCAGTGGGTGCAAGCTGCCTCAGAAAAAACCTAGTTCAGCACCATCTGTGAGCTGAGTGACCCAGTGACTGGGCAAGATAAGACTCTGCCAGGTGTGTGAGGAGATCTAGGGTCAGCAAAGAGACTTTTTACCTTCCCTAAACTTTGTACAGACCTGTCTGCAAATTCTTCACTGAAAACTGAGGAAAGTCAGTCCAAGCTTGGAAGGAAATCCAGGCTAGCTGTGCAGGGAGTGACACTACCAAGGGAAAATAAGGTATTTTGGCTGCAGGCGGGACAACTCAGGTGTGATGTCTGAGAAAGTTCTGAAACACAACAAAACCTTTTGATTGAAACTTGGCAAAACTCCCTTTTCACACGGCTAAATTTTGCTGCCTCTCCTTATGTAAAGAAGGGAGGGAGTTCATCAGGGTTGAACAATTCAAGAGCTACTGTGAATTTTCTTAGAATGTTTTGCATTAACATCAGTCTGAGGCAGAAGACTGGAACTGGCAGCAAACTGGTGAGAGACCAGAAGAAAATTGGTTCAGGGAATACTCACGAAGACTGAAAGTAAAAGGAAGTCAGTGGAGATAAATGCTGAGGAGTAAAATTCTGTGGAAATGCAAGAGTGTACTGGTTACCAGCTTGGGAGGTAAGATGGTAGAGGCAGAAAGAAGGGAGGGAAGACCAAAGGGTGAAAGGGAGTTTCATTGAGTGATGTGCCTGGCATACATGGGGCATGAGAAGCTGAGACTACAATTAGCCAGATGGGAAGAAAGGATGTGAAATGAGGCTTTGGTGTGCACGTGGAGGGGCACTGCTTGTGGGGGTAGTGGTCAAAGCAGAAGAGAGAGTGCTTATGGAGATGCAATGGTCAGAAGAAGCTCGGTCTAATGCATCATCCTTTGTCCAGCACCCTGTGATCCTGCAACACCTGCTGCTCCTTGAGAAGATACACAGTGCTGAAAAAAAACACTTTCCCCATTGTTGAAACAGAAGGCTGTTTATAGACAGGGGTTACCAGAGTTTGTCCACATCCCTGTGTAGGGAGTGCTCACAGCATGAAGGTCTGCTATGAACAACCTGGGCACAACCCTCACCCTGCTCTGTTGGCCACTGGAAGGAAACCTGGCCATGCCAGGAAAGAAGGCCACAACTTCCTTCTGAGAAGAAGCATAGACACAACCATGGTGCTTGGAAAGTCTCATGTTTCCATCAGTAAGTACATCTCTGAGTTCAACTAACAGCAGGCTGTTTAGCAGAGTTCAGGCTTCCAACCCTGGAAATCATTGCTATAGATGTCAATGCAATGAGGCAATGTATCTTAAGTTCATTCTTCGCTCAGTTTTTGGAGAATGCACCAGCCAACACTGTTTTTTAAATCCAATGAAAAACCTCTATGTTAAAATTGCAAGGTCAGACATAAGTTGTGAAATGCCAGAATTAATTTTGCTTCTACAGTCGCATCGTGCCTATGCATTAAAATGCCACAATTTACATAATTGCAAACTGCTTCTGGGACTGAAGTGGATTTGCAGTGCTGGCTGAAGGCCTCAGGTTTGTCTGTTGTGGAAGGTGTACTGCAGACAAGGCAGGGGAATTCAGGATGGTGTTTCTGGAGCTATACACAGTCTTCATTCCTGTGTTTTCTAACACTTGAGACTTAGGAGCTTGGCTTTTCAAACTCCCTATTCTTTTCAACAAATTTTACATGTAATGTAAAACATGTTTCAACACAGTCTGAACTTTATTTATTGCTTTTGTTGTTGGAAGAAGGAAAAATCAGATATGAGTGAGGATTTTCTCCTGTAAAACTGAAAAAAAAAACCAGCAAAAATGTCTTAAAATCTCAGGTTGGTTAAAAACTTTTAAAGATTTGAATTAGCTGAAGTTCTGAAAGAAGTTTAAAATAAAATTGGATCTTTATTTGATAGAATTGCCTGTACTTCATCTGGCCTGTGATCCAATCAGACAAACCTATCACAACATAAACTCCTGTTATCCAAAATGTCCTAGAACTTGAGCACCACCTCCATTTAGTGCATTTCAACCAGGCCCATTGAAGTCATTGTGGGACCAGAGCCTTTGCTTGGCTGGAGCAGTCTGACCTCATGCAAGTGGATGCTAAGAGAGTTCTCAGCCAGGAGTACAGGTTCTACTAAAAGCTGCCCCTTAAATACAATCTGAGCTGTCCTTAGATCCTGCAGCTTTTCAGCCATGTAGGTCAAGTCACTCATAATGATACTAAGGCTACTAATGAGAAAATGGCACATACTTTCAGGTCACAGGGCAATGAGGCTATAACTTTCACCTGCAAAGATGAAGATAAGCTAGACTTCTTGTTCCTTTAGGAGGTATATAACATTAGTGAATCATTTTCTAGTTAATGAAACAATATGCTTTTGATAATGGTTTTAAGTTGCCAGCAACATATTAGTCAAATTTCTTTTGGATTCTTTTTCCCTTTACAATGCCCAAAAGCAGTCAACACAGATATTATCATGAAACATTCATAAAATATATGCAGCCCTATGAACATAGTGATGTAAAAGTAGACTTAATTAAAAAAATATCATTTGGCTTCTGCTGTCATTAAAAGGATATTGAATTTTTTAACATTTTATTTAAATTCAGATTGTGAAATGAAATGCTTAAAGTGTTCAAAGAAGGAAAGGAAAGGAAGGTAGGAAAAATCAAAGTTTCTTTCACCAAATAGGAAACTAATCTTAGATTTGCTGCTGGAATTTTAAGACCTGAAATACAAATGTCTTTTAAATTGAACTTTGACATCATAAGGCTACTTGGAGGTAGCTGGAGATTTTCGATAATTGTTTATTCTTTCTTTCAAAGAGGAAAGCTTAACACTAAAATTGAAGGGAAAAACTCTACCAAAACAACTGTGGCAAAAATTTTAAAGCCAAATTATTTAGCCCTAGAATTGCTGTGATGATACCTTATGGAAACAGTTCTGCTGCTCTCAATTTTTAAAATTTTATTTTCTTTATCCAGAACCCTTTGTTTGGCTATTTCTTTGAAAATCACTGTGGTTTTGTTCATGAAATAGAAAAATGGTGCATCATGAGACATGTAACACAGAGGGAGGTCCATAATGAATAGAGATGTAATATAAACATTCCAAGAAATGATTGTAGCAACACATCCGAATAGAACCATTTTGGCCCACAGCTTTCTTATTTTTCCTTAGCTCTAACAATTTCCAAGTTCCTCTTGCTGTGACAAGTCTAAGAAAAATGCACTGATGTCTCCTTATGAAGAAGGAAAGCATAGGAAGGCACATCTGATATGGAATAATAAATCTTTCTGTCTTTATTGTCAAATGCAAAACCAGCATTTGATAGTAGTCCATCTCCTCCCCTCTGAAGTGGGCATGTACTGCTTGTATTAAGAGGCAAAACCATCAAAAGTTGTCCTTGTCCTTGCAGAAAGCACTGTATCTCTTTGCATCATTGAAAAGATGGCAGGACTGATGTGCTTTCAGATCTTTTGCACCATTTTGAAGGTGAGAGTGTCTGAAAGGGTTATTGTAAACAGCTTCTCATAGGAGCTATATGATATGGTTCAGACAACTTAATTCAGTCACAGCCAAGAGACTCCTACCAGACCTTTGTATTTATATATAAATATACTATGTAGTTCAAGCTGAATAATCACAATGTATAAAGAGAAAAAAAAGGAAAAAAACCACTACTACGTAATTTTGCCAAGAATGAGTGAAACATCTCTGAAATTGTTGAAAGAAAATATCCTCTTAAGTCTCATGTGCAGGCACCATAAGGGTACTAAGTCCCAAATCATATGTCTGAACATAGCAGGCCTCCACAGTGAATCCCACAATGAAACGGGTGTTTGGTAAATATTGAAGGGCTATAAGATGACTCAGTCCTAGCTGGAACTTGTGGAGCCTCTTCACACTTGCATTTCCCAACTTCTCTGCTCATGCTGATTGTTTTGGACTTACGAAGCTCCAAGTTTGACTGTCCTACATGCCTTGCATGAAACAGTTACCCATTGTCAGCAGTATCATCTGTGATGAATACATTTCTGGTGAGAGTCTTATGTCTTTGTAACAAAATGAGTTTGGTACTTTCGTGTTTGTCCCTGTATGCTCCACATCATTCTCCTATAAAAAGACTAACACGATGTCCAGCAGCAATATTCAGTCCTTCATCAGAAAGCTGTATTCAAATTTCCTAGACCAAGACTTTCTTTCCTCTGGGTGTTTTTGTTTGTTTGCTTGTATTTTGTTTGTTTGTTTTTGTTATTGGGGTGGTTTTGTTTTATTGTTTTTGTTTTTCTTTCCTTTTCTTTTTCCTTTTTCTTGACCTTTCTGGTCATGGTGGAATATGCCTGGGATTTATGTCATAAACTTGACAGAGTGGTAACATGTTTAATGTCTTTATTCTTTACAGGGCTCCCTCAACAGCTCAACTTCCTGTCTCACAAAGCACCAGCCTATGCTGGTTTTGATAAGGAAAATTACCCCTTGGCACAGGGAGTCATTTCAGTTGTGGTGCATCATGTGTTGAATTTGGAGGGAAACTGCTACATTCCCTCTCAATGAGCCTTTTTTTCTGAATGATGTAAAATTACTTATGCACAGCTACGCACTCGGGTCTATGCAAGGCGTCGTTTCCAACCAGTCTGAGAAATTTCTCCCTTGTATGTTGTGCCGGTTTGGACACAAATCGAGGAGGAAACAACCCGGAAGGGAGTCTCTCTCCTCTCTCCTGCCAGCCAAGCAAGCAGGTCCCGGCAGCCCCCACCCCTCACGGGTTCGGGAGAAAGAATNATGTCAAAAAGGTTGCACAGGTTTCTAGGAGTTAGAAGAGGGATCATTGGCCTTCCTGGTCCTATGACCCACGCAGGAACACTTTCAGGTGGTTGGCTGCCACGGGATGCAGCGCACACGCTGTGCCACGAGGAGCTGGGAGGTTGCCTCAGGAGCCCTCGCAGTGGGTACTCCCATCGCTGTATCTCGGGCTAGGATTGAGCACAGCTGCGCTGCACATGGGACAGGACACGTGTTGTTTTCAGCCTGCTTGTGCTCTGCCACAGCTGGAGGCCAGCACTGCCCTGCAGTCCTGAGGGGAGGATGGTATGGCTGGGTGTGCTGGCTTGAGTGATGCAGGTAGGCTGCTGCGCTGTAGAAAGCCCTGTATTTATTCTCCACCATCCTACTCTGCCTAGGTGAGTTCTTAGCAAGTGTTTGGAGCGTGTTTTTCAAACCCCACAAGCCACACAGTAGGGAGAAAAAGTATTTGAATATATGTATTTGTTGGCAGTCTGTGGGCTCATATGTGAGCAGGTATTAACCTTGGGCCACAGCCTTTTACTGTTTTACAGAGGGAAGATTGCTCCCCTCCTTCCCTGCCCTGCCCCTGATCAGGTAGCTCTCAAAAAGAAAGCAGAGGATGTTAAAAGCAGGCACTTGTGTCAAGGCCTACCTGCTTTGGCAGAGTACTAAGTTTGTTTAATATTAGTGCTTAAAAATTAACCTTTGATTACAGAAACCTATATTTTTAGACTGATTCCTATTTTGTTTCAAAGGACCTAGGGTGGTCATTTGATGAGTCTGACCCCAGAAGGCACTATTTTCTTAGACCTTCACTGATTATTGAGAATTGAAGGGGGTGTGTAACATTGTATTGTAGTATTCAGTATTGAATCAGGACCAAAACTTTTTTACAAGGAGGAAGTTAATGATGGGTATCTGATGAGATTAGAGCCTCATAAACATTGCCAGGTTACTTGTCCGTCATCTGAGCTGCTGGTACCTATTTCAGCTTCTGGTAATTAGCCCATCTCTTAATGAAAATGCACTTTTTAAAATTAACCCCGCCATCCCCAAAACTTCAGGTTTTAGGCACCTTTTCTGCAGTCATGTCAGTGTTGATACTTTTGCCTCTGCCATTTCATATGCCATTTGCATAAATCGACAAAGATATAATTAGCTCAGAATTATCTGTACATGCAGTAATTGTCTTGCGAGTGTTGTGATATGTTTAGTAAGACAGACTTTTTCATGCATAAGATCACAGTGTGGTGCAGGGAAAACTACTCAACTCGTGGGTTTAATCAAATCAGAATTAAAGTGTTTTTGTCTTTTTAACAAGGACATGATGACCTGGCAATCAGTGAGCTCTATGCTGGGGCCAGTATGAGCAATACAACACATAAACACTAACCATAAATACTTGCAAAATGTAAGTAAAGAGCTTTGAAACTAATCCTAAGAAATCCTAGTCTCAAACATGCATTGCTTTGGATGTGGCGCTCCCCAGGCTGTGTGGGCCACAGGCTGGCACTCATCTTCTGGAAGTGTGGGTGCCCCTATTCCCCCCATGTCCTGCAGGCACCTGTGTAACCACATTTCGGGAATTCCACATAGTTATGGCACCTGTGCTGCTCCCCGTGCTAACATACATGCCACAAGACTCCCTGCTCACCTGGGGTGGGCATCCCTGCTCGCTACACCCTGACCTGCCACCAGACAGACAGACAGCACCATCAGGCCAAGGCAGAGGTGAGATACCAGCACCAAACCAGGACTGCCTGCTCCAGTGTCTCTCACCACCTATCACAAACTTTTATCCTTCTTTCAAATATGATTTTTTCCCAAAAAGCCTACCCAATTACCACTTAATCTGGGTAACAGTTGTGTGGAGCAAACCTAATTGATATTTTTAGCTAGCCCATGAGGGGCAAGTACCTTTTTGGGACTGGCAGTTTTTGTATTAACCTGCTCACACCTAGTTTATCCTCACTCTCATTTGACAGATCTCTACCACGTTTGTTGTTATCCAGCCCCTTTTGCCAGGCAGAGCTGCTGTGGGCTCTCATGCAGTAGTGAAATCCTTGCTTCCCATGCTGTTGTTTGGGTGGGCTGCCCTCGGGAAAGGCACTTGCCCTTTTAACCACGTCCACTATCACAGACAATCCCAGTGCTCTTGAGAGTCTAAGAGTCTGTCTTTTGGGGTGAAAGAAGCAGAAACTGTTTTTTAAGGAAGCTGAATTAAATGAAACTTCTCACCCCAAGGGATGAGACATATCCCTATCGAATACCTGAAGAACTACTCTGGGGGATGTTCAGCAGTTGGATATTTTTCCTTCGATGTGGCGGCAAAGGCCCGTAGTGATTCACTGGAACCGACTGACTGTAGGAATACCATGTGCAAGGAGAAAACAGCTGAGACTCCGGAGCAGCTGGAGGGAACGAGAAGTAAGCGGCCCTGCTGTGCGGCTTCCTCCTACACACGGTGACTTTCTGTCAGCTCCTGTGAGTTGCGAGGGGTCGGGGGTGCCGCGAAGGTGCAGAACGCGGAGCGCCTGCCCTGCCCGTCGGAAGGATGCCCGGGCAGGGCCGCCCCGGGCGGGTCTCTGCGAGCGGCCCCCGCAGCCATCCCCGCCGGGCCGCTCAGCTGGGACAGCGGGACAGGCGGGGGGACAGCGCCCAGGGGAGCGAGCCCCCGTGCCGAGCGCTGTGTCTTTAAGGGCCGGGGCCGGCTCCGGGCTCCATCCATCCTCCCTCCATCCCCATCCCCTCCCTCCCTCGGCCCGTCGGCGCTGGGCGCCGGGAGGAGGCGCCTGCCGCCAACAAAAGTCTGCGGCGGAGGCTCCCTTTCCTCCCGCCCCGGGCAACAAGTGGCTGGCGGCGGCCTCCCGGGGGAGGCGGCAGCAGCGGCAGGGCTGCGAGCAGGAGGAGGAGGAGGAAGGCGGAGCGGCGCTGAAGCATCGGAGGAGCCGAGCGCCAGCCGCGGGGCGGTGGAGCCAGCGCCCGGAGGCCGTCCCGCCCGTCTTGCTTGTGGATTATAACTGGAGCCGCCTTCCTTGCCCTGACACCCCGGCTGGAAACTGGGGCGGGGAGGGCCCACCGATACATCGCATTTTTTATTCTTTTGCTCTTAAAGTTTTTTTTCTTTTCCTTTTTCTTTTTTTGTTTCTTCTTTTTCCTTTTTTTTTTTTTTTTTTTTGTGAGGTGGGGAAGGGAGTGTGTTGGCCACCCGAGGAGCGGAAGAAGTTGCAAGGCTGCTTTGGACATGTCGCCGTGAAAACTTCTGGGGGCTCTTCCCCCACCGCTGCCCCCGGGCTGCACTCCGTCAGCCCCGCGGTAGAGATGCTGAGCGGCGGCGTGGGAAAGCGGCGACGAGCATGAAGGCGGCAGGATGGGCGCGAACAATGGCAAGCAGTACGGCAGCGAGGGTGAGCTGGGGGCGCGCCGGGAGCGCTGCTGGAGCAGCGGCGGGGCCGTCCCGGCCGGGGAGGGGTGACCGGGCCAGGGGCGCCGCGGCGGGATCCTCCTCTCCCCGGCCGGGACGACCCCCGCCCGGATCCGCGACACAGGCTTTGGGCTCCCGCTGCGCCCCTTAAAACACCCTTAATTTTTAAGTATTATTTTCACTGTATAGGAGTTTAAGTGCTGTCTCAGCTCATGATGTCGAGGCAGCGGCGCGGCTCGGTATTCGAGCGCAGCTCGGGGGTTTATGGCAGCGTTAACTTTGCTAAAAACTTGTAGGGCGCTCTTTGTAATCCTTTTCTACTCGTCTTTATATCCCAGGATCCTTATACTATGCAGTATAGTATATGACTGCTTCCTGTCTGAACAGAAAGAAAAAAATTAACCCCGGCAAGGGTTGGGGGGAAAGTTAATGTTCTCCAGCTGTTATCCATAGATTGTACTCCTGCAATTTCGCTTCAGTGAAACTTTAGTGGGTTTGGTTTTAGATATACAGGGCCTGATTCGTTCTTGTGGAAACTTATTAGTCTCGCTGGAGTTGCATCAGGGATGGATTTCAGCTGCTTTGCTTCTGGTGTGAAGGACTACTGGAACAATCAGCTGGTGTCAGGCAAACCAATGGCAAGTACAGAAAGTTTGTCTTCCTGCCAGCTGGTTTTAAGCTTTCCTCAACTTTGGGCTGTCTTCTATATGTATTGCCCTCCAAGTATTTAGGCAATTCTATATGCCAAAGTATGTCTTCTCCTTGGTGTATTGGGCAACCATACAGGATCACCATCACTCCCCTTTTTTGTTGCTGAGCGATTGTAGGTGGAGCGCGGGAGATAATCTTGTGGTCTGCTCCATTCTTTGGGAGTTCAGATGGCAACTGCCAAAGAATACACCTCTTGCATCCAAAATATGCAAGAGGATTGTGTAAAGGAAAGGGGAAAGACGCCACTTCTAGAGCAGATTCTGCAGTTCCTTTCATTTATTGCCAAATGAGCTCTGCATTCTGAAGAGTTGATGAAGTCAGATGCTTTAAGCTAAAGATATTCTTCCTTCTGTGGGGCTTCAGTCAATTGATACCATCACTAGAATAACTCCTGCATAAGTGGAGTGAACCTGGAAGTTGCAATCAAAGCCTCTTTGGATTCCTTCTGAAAGGGGAAATCTTAGTTTTCCACCGGACTTGGAAGTGTCATTGTTGATAGTTCTGATCTTGATGCTGGGGAGTGTTTACCTCAGTGACAGGAAGGTGTGAATGCATGCCTGAGCTTTCTTGTGAATTCAGAGGACCGATTGCTTCAATAAATGTACAATATTTGGGGAGGAATGTGACTGACACAGAGTCTTTTGCAGCCCTCAGTGAAGGGAAGGAGAGCTTAACTGTTTCAGAACTACCTGAGAGGCACCGTGAGGAAGAGGAGGATTAGTGCAACCAGGGTGCTCTTAATTAGTTCGCCTTTCTCCTCCGTTCAGAGTGGAGATTGCATCCTGGGAGTGCAGACTATGTGTGGCAAATTAATCTTTGCAATACAGCCCATTACCTGTCTTGAGAAGTAGGCAGAATAGTGGTTTAAAGTTAAATTAAATTAAAAAAAATCTGCAAACCCCATGACCAAAATTTCAGCATTAATGTGCCTAATAGATCATGTTTCCTGGTAACTTCTATGGTCATCAGTTACTGAGGAGCTTGGAGAAGCTCTCATACTAGTTTGGTTTTTTTTATTTTTCCTGAGTGATACAGAGGAGAAGAAATCTAAACCTAAACCTGATAAAGGGATGTTTTTTCTTTTTTTCTTTCCATAAACTACTGGAGCTTTGGTGCCTTTGACACAAGAACCACTTCGTTGCTGTAAAAAAGTGCTTTTTAGTAGGATGTGATTGTGCTCCTGGGTGGAAGGGTAGCACTATTTGCTGTGTACTTTAAAAGCAACCTGAATATCTGTTTGGAAGCTCATGGAGCTCATGTGTCTGTGGTACACAGTTTTCAGCCTACTGGCTTTGTAGGCTGATGCTGCACTATGGTGTGTCATTTTAGGGGTGGAGAAAAGTACCTTTGTTAGCTGAGCTTCTTGAAGGCTGTTTTCCCATTTGCTGCTTACTGATATCTTAGGTGAGATTTCAGGAAGACAACTACAAATAATTTTTAAAATGCCTGGGTTTTTTCCTTCCTATCTGCTGTGAAACTGTGGAACTTCATGACTTCGCCCAAATTGGTTCTCATCTCAATATTGAACAGATACATTAGGGCAAGGATAACTCTTGCTCAAGATACCGCTTCTAAAATAGAGAGCTTTTATGACCAGGAAATTGGGAGTTACATGGATTGCTACATTGTTATACTTATCAGTAATAAACTTCTTTGAAGTTCACATCTGTGCTGTGTATGTAATAGTCTCAGGCAACTGTTTGTGACTGATCACATAAACTACACTGGTCTGCCTTTATTTATTTGGTTGCCCAAGGCTTTATTGAATGTGACTTTATTGGAAATTATGATTCTCATGTTAAGATGCACAGGACAGCTGGATGTTTGAGGAGTCTAAATTAGTATGGAGTCTGGTGAATATGTGTTTGTTTTCCCTTAATTTAATTTTCTGCAGCTAAAACTTGCTCTGAATGAAGCTTAAATGTAAAAAAAAGTAAAAAAAAAAAAATTGCTTATCTGAAAAATCATATTGTGCAGATGAGATATGACCAAAACACTCATTAAAAATTAAAATAAATTAGTATATAAACAAAACTTTGTTTACAGGAATTTACTTCTTTTTAAATGTAAAATATTAAATACAAGTTTACTTTCCTAGTTTTCATTTGGACTTTTAAAATAATTTTTATAAGGCAGATTATTCCTGGAAAACTGTTTACCTGAAAAATATGTGGAGCTTGAGATTTCAGGCTTGTGGCAGTATGCAGTAGATTCAGACTGAAGTGTTAAAGCTTGAAATGAGTCTTTCTGAATGTGCTCCAGCAGTTGTATTTGAACATCACTGCTGATGCTAATAGATCACTGGATCAAGAAATCCACTTTATCCTGGAGCAGAACTTGTAGGGCTTTTGCCTCTGCAGATGAGCTGATGGAAATCATCAATTACCTTAGCAAGAGTTTTACTGCTGTCTTTCATTTTCTTGCCATGGGGATAAATCATTCTACTTTCTCTCACTTATTTAGCTCCTTGTTTGGTTTTTAAATAAGAGGAGTCCTTGTGTCTGGTAGTGGACAGAGCAGCCTTTTGTTGTAGAAGCTATCAAAAGTCAGGTGTTTGTTTAAGGATCTCCCCTATAATGTCATGCTGCTGCAGCTGACCAAACAAGACACTGCTCATCCTCACAGATGAGGGGACTGAATTGAAGGATGCTGCTCTTTAACTACTTCCAAGTTGCTCAGACACCTTGGCAGCATTTCTTCGTGCTTTTGCTGTGCTATAATGTTTCTGCCCAGAAAAACCTTCTGTGCTGGGCATGAGGCTGGGTGGGTGCTGATTGTAGTGCCAGCTGTTGGCATGGGACCTTTGGGAAAAGGTTGACTGGATGATGTCCCTCTGACCACCTGAGGCAGTTTCTCATCCTCAAGGGAAGGACTTGAAAACTGGAGGCTTCTGTAATACCAGGAAATTGGCTTTGTGATCTGAAGTGGAGGAAAAAAATCAGTGTTCTTATGTATGAAAGGAAGCTGTGGCCTTGAGGTGAAATTGCTGCTTTGCAAAATAACTTTTCTTCATGTGTTCTTCACAAGTGACTTCTTCATTAAACTGAGACCTGAGAGCCAGTCAAATTTGAGAGGAGCTAAATAATGGTACAAAATTTTGGCAGTATTGATAGTCAGACCATATGACAGAATGTCTTTTTAATAAGTCAGCTGTTCAGAATTATGTTATGCAGTTATGGATAAAACTTTCTTTGGGCATCTCCTGGAATTTCTCCTCCCAGAAGGTCTAGAGAGGGTTGGTGACAATGAGCAGCAGCTCCAGCTGATCAGCTAAAGTGTGTCATGAAAAACTTAATGTAACATGGGGTTCTGGTGCTGTAGAGGACAGAGGATGGCAGGGTAAAAATAGATGAAACTGGGAGAAATAGATGAAACAGCACCTTAGATAAGGAAATCAACATCCTTTCTGAATCATAAGCCTTGTTGATTAACTTTTTGAACCTGAATATTAAATTTGGCAATATTTTAATGCAAACTGTTTAGGAATAACTTTCACTCTGTTCTTAGTTTGAAAATGTTCCTTCTCCAAACTTTTATTTGTGATGTTTTCTATTCACCAACCACTTGGAGGGAGAATTCCTGTGTAGATCCCAGTATTGTGCTAAAGCAAGCACCAGCAGAGAAACCTGCCTGTGGAGGAGCACTGTGGAGAAATGGGTCAGTCTGTGTTCATTTTGGAGTATCTTACCCTCTCAAATCTGTCCTTTCAGCTGGGTGAATGGTTAAGGTCTGCATTTTAGACCCAGGCTTTCAGATTTGTCCTTTTTCTTGAAGGTGGTGTTGGACACCAACTCCTGCCCTTCATTTCAAAGTAGATCTCTGATACTTCAGCAGGTTTTCTGACACACCTGATGTGTATGGAAGTCCTTTTAATTCAAAAATTCTGGCATTCATGACCTATAGATTTTAGCATATGTTAGGATTTGTTTCTGCACAAAGCGTTGCTGGATTTACTTCACATGCAGTGCTTATATCGCCTGTGAACAACAGTATACCATGGTAGTCTTGCACTCTTCTGTTTAAAGAGCTGAATCATAATAATTTACCAATGATTTCTATTGGTGGTTAGAACCTGTGAAGCCTCATGGGAAATTTTAATGAGGGTAAGGGGGTGGGAAAGGCAATAAATTAGCTTTTACTACATTATTTAATTACAAAATTGTGACACCCCCCTGAGGAATCTTCCCCGTCTACTGCATCTTCAGAAGCAAGGGCAATTTTTCTTTCTGGTATTTATTATTTTCTACCCCATGAGGTTCCCAGAGTCAAGTAAAGAGTCTCATGAAGTTGGCTGCTAAAAGGCTCCTAGGCTGTGCATTTTTTTCTTCACTGATGTCTGAGTTGCATTTACACATTACTATTTCACCTATTAAACATGAAGTTTAGTATATCACACTTACTGCTGTCTTACTTTACTGTTCTGGTGGGGTTTTTTTGGTTTGTTTTTGAACTTCAACCTCCATAGGACTACTGTAAATATTAGGGTGCTACTTAATAGTACTTTTGGTGTTGCACATCCTTATGTGATTGTATTCTGCTTTTTGGTACTTCTCCAGTGTTGGTTCTTGCATTTTACCTGTGACTGAATTTCACTCTGCTACCTTCAGAAAGATGATACTTGCCTCTTAACAGCAAAGTTGGTACTGGAAATATAGCATTCCAAATGTCAATCCTTCAAGCAGTATTGTTTTTTTTTAAAGTGAATTTGCAGCCTGACAGTGGCCAACTGCTGTTAACCAAAAGCAATCTTCAAAAATGCTGCTTACAATGTTCATTTTTTATGTAACTGTCAGCTGAGCAATGCAAAATGATTCTGTGTATGTGTGTTTACTCAGTTTGTCTCCAAAAAGTAAATTTGCTCTAAGCTCAGTGCTTGTGTTGCATGTTGTTGTCTAGATCACATGGCAGGGGCAGGAGGAGGGTCAGACACAGCACTTAAGTGAGCTGTTGTGCTGCTGTCAGTTTCTCATAAAACAGAATTTTCTAAAAAAAATGACCAGCCTGTGTGTAATTCCAACATGTGTGTTTGTACACACACTCAGAGCTACAGATTTGTGGGAGATTTAGCCTTTAAAAAATTGCTAATTTTATCAATAGCTTTTTAGAAAGTAACTTAGTGACTAACATCCATGTTATTTCATAGAATGTTATTACTTCATAAAGTGCTTCTGGGGGAAGGGAGGGTCTCTTTTTATTTTATTATTTTTTAATAGATATTAGCTAACTGTACTCTAGGCAGTTACCTTTGACTTGGTAGGTAGGTTTGCATGGTGTAAGATGAACTGGATGCTCTTCTGTACATTTAAAAAAAAAAAAAATTAATTGGGTGCCAGTCAGAGGTGTGAATAAACTTTGAAGCTGGGGATGCATGACATGGAAAACTTCTAGCAGACCTGTCTCAGCTAAGGTAGTAGAGGAGTCCAGGACTTGCACATCCTTGTCCTTCTTTTGCCCACTGCCCAAAAGCATGGAAGGAGACAAGACTGCTTTGGCAGCCTTTCTAAACTGAATTTGGGCATCCTTCTACCAAACTGGTCTTCATAAAATCCAAACTGAAGTTGATACTATATCATTCCTTGGGAGGGATGGGGGTGAGGGGGGAATAAAAATCTGCATGTATTCAGAATTGAGTGAGTGGTTTTAGGTCTAAAACGTTAACCCCAAAAAACTCCTCGGCGAACTTGGTTTTCTGGCGGTTTCAGTCTTTTGGCACTTCTGGATTCCTTACTTCTGTGAACAATTCCTAACTAGGAATTGGTTTGCTCCTTCGTGTGTCTTGTTTGTGTTAGGAAAGTGATTGGCAGAAGGCAGTGGATGACATTTGAAGGCTGAAATGCACAAGTGGTTTATTTCTGCTCTTCATTTTATAGTTAGCTATGCCCTGTTTTTTAATACAGGACATGTGCTTTGCTAAATTAGGAGAACTGTTTCATTAAGGAGTAGAGACCTTCAAAAGCTGAAAAACAGGTGGTGGGCTTGCAGTAAAATCTGTTCCTTCTTGAGGACAAGAAGAAATATGCAACACTTTCTATGTGTATAGATGTGCAGCTTGTGGCTGGATAGATGAGCTGCAGGACTTTGTTATTCAGTAGCATTTAGGTTTAGAGCTCGTAGTGTGGTAGCTGACCTTGGGGAGGGAAATGCTGTTAGTTCTATCTGATCATACCCCTCATTTTAGCTCCAAATCTGCCTTCTAGCACCAACAGGGCATTGAGGACAGGTTTATGTGAGACCTCCTTAAGGAGATGAAGCATAAAGGAGGTGTTACCATCTTGATGTTATACTTGAGTTGGCTGTATCCAAACAGGTATTTAAGTTCCAACTCTGTGCCAGTATCCAAACTCAACAAAAGTAATTTGTTGGCAAAATATGTCTCTTCACCCTATACACTTTTGTGACCTCTGCCTTAAGTAAAAGGGGAAAAACTGTTGTCTTTTGGGAATTTTTTACCCTTTAGTACCCTTAGAGTAAAATGAGCAACAGGAAGCTCTTTTTCATGCCCATGTTTTGAATCAGGAAATTCCTGTCTGCAATACATAAATTTGTCAAATCAACATCTGAAATCACGTGGCACTTTTCTTTCTTAGGGATTTGTGTACAAATGTGTACAATAGCTGCAGTACTGCTATACTGAAGGCTTTTCAAGCAGGTTTCGTTTGGAGGAAGGTCTTTTTAATACTCTTTTCGGTGAATTTTTAAAAAAATTATCTTCCTCAATGTCCTTTGTTCCGGTGAAAAAAAAATCCAAATGAAGTTCACAGATGCTATTATAAAAGGAGCAACTATGAGGTTGATTGTCTTTTTGTTGGGTTGTTTTTGTTAAAGAAAGAAAGAAAGAGGACTCCAAAAACACTGGCATAACATCAGTGATAGTTAACGAGGAAGAAACTCTTTTCATCAGGAGCCACACAACCTTGTAAAAACAGAATTTGTATCAAGTCTAGTTGTCACATGAAGCTGTAATCTTGTCAGTCCAGACTTTTCTTGCTTGTATGACTGCATGCATAGTGGAGAAGCATGCCATCTATTTAAGGCTCAGATACTCTTTTGTTGCCAGATTGCACAAAATTATCTTTCTGTATAAGTGGCTGCAGGGAGGAGAGAGACTTGGAAATTTTTCTTGAATTGTGTAGTAATTACTTAGGGTGAGTATTTTGCTTAAATCCCGTCCTTGAGGGGTAGTAATGCCGCTGTGGGAACTGATGAAGACAAAGTGCACTTATTTGAGAGTTTCTTATGGTGCTCATGGCTCTTGTATTACTTTGGTGCAATGATGGCATTACTTGATCTTGTTCATCACTGGAGGGCAAGACAAAAAGCAACAGCTGGTCACCCACTGATGTACTCAACAGATGTTTTTGGTTTTTTTCTGTAGTACCTTGTTACACATATTTCTATTACAGTTTTTCATTTACCTTTTCTCTGACACTTTCTAAGGAAGTTCCTTGTGGCATCAACATGGAATTACAGAGCAGTCTGGATTGGAAGGGACCCTTTAAATGTCATCTAGTCCATTCCCCCTGCAATGAGCTCCAGTTTGCCCACAGCCCCTTCAACCTGACCATTTATGTTTCCAGGGATGGGGTATCCACCACTTCATTGTACAACCTGTTCCAGTGTTTCACCACCTTCATTGTAAAATAATTTTTTTCCTTATACCTGGTCTAAATCTTTTAGTTTAAAACCTATACACTTGTGCTATTGTAACAGGTGTACTAGAAAGTTTGTCCCCATCCTATAAGCCCTCTTTTAAGTGTTGAAAGTTTCCAGTCAGGTCTTAGAGGAGTCTTCTCCAGACCAAACAACCCCAGCCTTCCCAGCCTGTCCTCATAGAAGATATGCCTCAGCACCCTGACATTTTTGTGATCCTCATCTGGACTTGTTCTAACAGATCCTTGTCTTTCCTGTGGTGCTATGGTGGTCTCAAGACCTGGACACAGTATTCCAAGTGTGATCTTGTATAACTTTTTTTAAAATAAAGTTGTGGAAACAATAAGCTATTGCTTAATTATGAGGTGAAAATTGTTGATATACTATTACAACTTGAGCTTTTAGAGTTTTTGAAACTTGAGGATATACTAAAAGAGGTATAAAAAAAAGTCTTGTAGCTGGAGGATTTCAATTCCAGTTAGCCATCCTAGCATTAAGTTGAAGCTGACTGTATGCTCTTCTATGTCAAGAATATCTAGTAGCTGACCTTCCTCCTCAGGTTCATGTATGACTGTCCTCTTTTGTAGCCAACAAGCCTGAAGGTCCTCATCTATTTTTAGCATGGTTTGAGAACATGGGTGGTCTTACTCCAGAGCCTCTAGCTGTGGAATTTTTCTTGTTTTGGAATACTAGGCTGCTAGTAGAATTCTGTACAGACAGCAAAATTACATTGCAACATTTTCCAATCATCTCTTGGCCATATTTTTATGTCTATAGAGCCTGAAGTACACAAACCCAAAGATTGGAAGTGACACCTCTGGAGATCTCTAATCCAGCCTGCTGCTCAAAATGAAGCCAACTAGAGTAGGTTGCACAGAACATTGTGCCATCAGATTTCTTAGAACCTCCAAAGATGAAGATATTACAATGCTCCTGAGCAGTCTGTTCCAGTGCTCAGTCACCTGCAGGTTTTAAAAGAAGAAAAAAAATGCTTTAATGTTTAAATGTAAATGCTCATATATCAATTTGTGACCATTCCCTCTTGTCTGTTCACTAGCTGTCACTGAGAAGATTCTGCCTTCTTTACTCCACTCTCTCTCCTCTCCAGGTATTAATACACCATGATATGATTCTGTCTGAGTCCTCTCTTCTCCAGAGTAAAGTGTCCTAGCTCTCTAAGTATCTTTCTGCCTGGCAGGTTAGTCAGTTTTCAGTTTTGTCTCACTGTCCACTTAGCTAGTCTCTGCTTCATCCACTTGTCTGTGAAGGTGCTGTGAAAACAGAAGCTGGGAAGCCTTGCTGAAGTCAGGATAAAGCACTGGTGCACTGCCCTAGTGCCAGCTGTTTCCTTATTGATCTCTGTCAGGTTGTCCAAGCATGACTGCCACTTATAACTCCCCCATAACGACTTCCCATCACCTTCTTGGCTTGGAAATGTTTTCCAGGAAGCTCTGTCACTTCTCCTGGATTGAGGTGAGGCTGACCAGCCTGTTGCTCCTTAGATTGTCCTCCAGGCTCTTCTAGAACAGCAGTTCTGCTTTGCCTTTGTCCAGTTCTCAGGAACCTGTCCTGATCACTGTGACCTTTCTGCAATAATTGGGTGGCCTTGTGATGGCAGTGGCCAGATCACACAGCCATTACCAGTGCACTCCATTAGGTCTCATGGATTTGTGTCCGTCCAGTTTGGTTAAATGTTCCCTAACTTGATCCTCCTGTACTTCTACTGGTTACTTATGTTTAGAAAAGCTACTACTGGGCTTTCAGAAGCAATAGAGTTCATCTGTAGCAAGTTCTGGCAAGTGTGAAGGCTGTATTCCAGTAGTCGAGTATCTCTAAACAGTACTCTGTAAACTTGTGTCTACAGCTGGTTTAGAGTTTTTCAGCTATAATTTATTTTTACCTTATATTATTAATGCTAAAAGTCTTCATTTCCACTGAATAAAGAAACTCATGCTTTCTCAGTGATTACACTTTCTCTTGGCAGAGAACAGATAAAATAGAAGAATCCTCCTAAGAGTTGTGGTGGTAGAATCTGGCTCAGTGTTTTTTTGTTGCTGCTTCTGGTAGCAGCAGTGGTTTGTACTTTTCATAAAAGCTTCTTCAGTGGAGTTTTGCTTGCTTCAGGAGGAACAGCTAGCCCAAGATAACATTTTTTTGCTCTCCTAGAAAATTAAGATTGTTACGTTAATTAATAAATTTGTATTAAAAAATAAT
>VZRX01008450.1:23306-50221 GCA_013398075.1 Notiomystis cincta
GTTAATTAATAAAGTTGTATTAAATAATAATAATAATAATAACAATAATAATAATAATAATAATAAATCATCACTTCTGCCATGTTCAAATTGATGTAGCCATGACTGGTGAAAATTCTTGACAGTAATCCTTATTCTGCTGGTGTAAAGGTTTACTTCTTTGCATGTATTCGAGGATTGAATCAAAGAGGATTTAAATCCCCTATTTAAGTTATGGAAGGTTAATATTCAAGTTTAGAAGAAATGCCTTACTTTTCATTTGTGAAATAATGAAATAAGATTGTCTTAAATTTTCTTCTGAAAGCAATCACTACCAGACAACATAGTTAATTTTAATCCTCTAAAGTGCTAGTATATACCTCTCAGTTTAGAGTCCTCTATTAAAACTAAAATTGTGTACAATAAAATGGGGTTTGGGTATTGCTCTGTCTAATGCTACTTGGCGGCTGAATTTACATTTTGATTTTAGTGCCAAAAAGCTACCTGCAAGGATGATTCACCTGTTTATTCCTTGAACATTTGTTCTGTGTGGAAGAGGGGGTAACTTTCTAGAAAGGTGAAAGGTTAAATGTTCTGTGGCATCAGAGCTGTAGCCACAGTGAATCAAAATGTTCCAATGTAAGATTTTAGGGGCGACTTGTTAAAACTGTTTTTCTTTCCGTTTGTGTGTATAGACTAGACAGCATAGTCCAGTCTAAGGTTTTCTTTGGCACTCAGTTAGGCATGAGCAGAATATTTTGCTTATGTCTTCATTTCTCTTGGGAAATTATTGCTCTTTACTCCCCTGTGGGCGTACCTTTTGTTGCCCTGCATGGTTGTCTTTATGGAAAAACACAAATGCTTGTGGTGAGTATTTATTTCTCTTGCCAGGAACTAGTGGAACAAAGGTGAATGTGAGACTTCCTCTCCTTCAAACAATTACTAATTTTTCCTGCTTTAACTCTGGTTTTAAAAGGTTCCGTGTGAGAGCCTTTCTTGTATCTGAGAAATAATCCAACTGGGAACTTGCTTACAGTTTATCAAGAGGTATCACAGAAGTTGTGAATAAGGGAATGGACTTTTCTCTTTGGTTGTCTAGGAATTTATTGATTCAAATATTGTTTTGATGTAGGTCTTTGATAATGGTGTAATTTGCTTCTTATCATGAAAGTACATAGTATGGCTAGTTCTATTTGTCTCTCCAAGAGCTGAACTGTGATGACTGCCCAGCATCTCTAAAATGGTAGACATTTCCATCGAGTGTGTCAGGCAATGAAGTGGAATTGAACAACCTTATCACTTAACTGTTTTTTGAGCACAGGATTTGGCAGCAGAAGTAGGACAGTAGTGAATGTTGCAGACCTGTTCCTTTATGGGTTTCCTGCTTTCATTTTGTCAGGCCTCATTTTCTACAGAAAACAAATTCTTGCCCTTCTGTGGATAAGATCTCCTCCTGCCCTTCCCCTTCCCATGTCTGTCACTACAAGTGTAGGATTTCTTCATTAAGTCCCTACATGAGCAAAAACATTCCTAGAAAGTGAAGTTCAGCTTCCCCAGGATTAGAATCTAAACCAGAACAAGTCTAGTGAGACACAGGAGCCTTTCACGCAGCACTTGGCTGTCAGTGGTTGTGTGGTTTGTCTGTTTGCACCTTTTAAGCGCTGATTAATCCTACCCGTGTTTCCCTCAATTTTCTTCTTGATTGAGGTATCAACACTTGAGTGAAAGGACTGTGGTAGGTAGGACACAGAGTCTGGGCTTTTTGTTAATTGAGTTATACTGGTAACAGCCTTCTTGCTAATGCTAGCCATCCATGGTTTTGAGAAAATATAAGACAAATTGCGAGGGATTCTGTAGATTTAGGAGGTATTTCGAGCCAAGGCCAGGTCTCTAACTATGCACTTGGGAGAGGGAGGATCAGCACACAATCTTGCTTTAACCCTGTAGATGCTGGCTAATGGGTATGAAGTGTGAATGAAATCCCTGAAGAATCATTAGAACTCATTCTTCTAAGTTTTTCTTTTATTTGAACAAATTTGATATCTACCAAGGATTGAAAGTAGTGGTACATTGCTACTGGACAGCCTTGTGAAGAGAGCCCTCATGCCTGCTGGCTCATACCCAAAAGCAATTGTTCTGTAGAAGATGAGTTCTTTGTCATGCTGGTGGAGTCTTGAAGTGGATGGTGTTCTCCAGAGACAGTGACCATGTTGTAGTATGAAAGCTCTCTCTAATGAATTGGGTAGATGAAGCTCACCCGTTGGAATGTAATAATCTGTACCTCAGGGGGGATGCTGCTTTGTGCACCCAGGTAAGGGAGGGCAGGGGAGAGAAGAGGGCGGTGTCACTGGAGTTCCTCAGTCTTTCACACAAACCCTTAATTAGTAGGCACCACGCTCAAACAAGTTTGATGGGTTTTATTTTCACTAGTACATGAAAAATCTGCTTTTGCTTTTTGTGTTTTTAACCTATAGCAGTACGAGAGCTGCAGGATGAGCAATGCAAGACCTCAAGGGAAAATGCAAAGAATTCTTGGGGTTTTCATTGACTTCTAATCTCCTTTGATTTAGAATGCTCTCCAAATAATGTGTGATGGTGCAATGCTGCTCTGGTATACTTTTGCAGTTAGCTTTTTCTGAAAAGCCCTGTGCAATTTCTTCCATCTCTGTAGTGTTTTACTTTTCCACAGGATTAAAAGGTAAGCATAGCTTCTCCTTCCTAGTTCTTGCAGGTGCCACATTTCACCCGCTTGAGATTTGACATCTTTGAGGTTCTTTAATATTCTATGAAAAACCTTGTTATGAGCAAGAAGTGCTGCTACCCCTTATCCAAAGGGTATGAGGATGGAAGTGTGTTGCCAATATAGGTTATTGCTACTTGAATAAAGTAGGGGTGAAAGGGATTCAGGGGACTGCTCTTTAGTGGGTAGCAGTGGATTTTAGAACTAAGACTTATAAAATTGTTCCACCTCCTCTCCCCCACTTTACAAATCCTAGGTACTCTAGGCTGATTTGAAGATGAAGATTGCTTCTTACCAAAATTTATTTCATTGTAACAACATATGCTCTTCCAGTGTGAGGATTTTTATGTAAAACTTTATTTTCTGTAGACTTGACCAAAGGATGTTTCAGGAAAAAAACCCTTAATGTAAACTCAATTACATATTCTAGAGTCTTGAGTCTTACAGCTGAAAGTACACAGAGGTGGAACTGCAGTGAAAAGGTGTGTGTTTTTCCTGGACCATACAATAGATGTTCAGCATTTACCCAGTAGAAACCTTGCTTAAATTAAAAAAATGAATGAATACTCTAGGGATAATAGGCTAATCTGCATCACTAGTGAGTCATCTGGTGAACTAGATGTTCCTAGTTTTAACTATGTAGTGTGTGTTTGGATGATAGAAAATGGTGGAGGAATAGTGAATTACATGAAAGGTTCTCTGCTATTTTCTTCTACAGCAGTATCAAAATTGAGTTTGCTTCAGGTTTGAGAAAAGAACCTTATCTTGTGGTGTAGCTGAGCCTCTTTCCTCTGGAACAAGAGTTACTGCTTTTTAAAAAGGAATTTTTTTAATAAGGACTTAATATTTTTTTTAAATCTTCCTTCATGATGAAGCCATGAAAAGTTAAAAGAAAATAATCTTAATATGCTAATTCTTGCATGTTGCCTTTGCATTTGTCTGCCAGACATCTTTAGTGATATCTGGACTACACACAGGTAACAGAGCTTTGCAGAAATAAAAAATGTATGATGAGAATAGAAATACCTGAACAACAAAATTCTTTAGGGAACTGGCCTTAATTTTAATTTCTGTACATATATTGGAGATGTTGTCTGTTCATACTACATACTACAAAGTGTTGTTAACACTTTGGCCTTTTTGTTTACCTGTGTAGTGTATTTAAAAAAAAAAGGCATTCACAACTTTCTTCGAGCCTCTAGTTCTTCTTAGTATATATCCTAGGTTAATGGAATTTCTAAAATTTTAAGCTCTAGAATTCCAATAAGAACCCTCAAAGAATTTTTCATCTACTTCTAGTGAAATGGCTTTGAAGAGTTAAGGCTAAAATATGATTTTCAGTGTTGTGTTACTAGCATTGACTTTTATGGTCTAAAAAGGATGGCTTTTTTCTGAAATATTTCATTTGAAGAATTTAACTGTATTTTTTTTACTTTTTTTAAATTTAAAATGCAATGTTCAGATAAAGACAATGTCCTGTTGTGCTTTTAAAAAAAGATTTGAAAAACCAAGCACAAGTAATGCAAGAATGAAATGTGTTAAGGAGATTGGAAACCAGACTTTCCTTGAGATGGTCTAGCCACATTAGTCATACAGGGAAGTCATTAAATCCTGGCTATCTTCTGAAATGCATCAGCTGAGCCCTGATAATTCTGGTTGCCAGCAGACCAGAAATCAACTAATTGCATTTTTTGTAAACAATTTACCACAACACTAATGCTTTGTGTTAATGTGTATTAATGTAGTGCATTGAATTGACCCAGTGAAAAGTGACAACCCTGCCCTTCAGTAGGGCTATGCCCTTTGGAAAGCTGATGAATTAAAATTCTTTTATTGATGTTGTGTGTTCTTAGTTTGCTGCTTGCCAGCTGCAATAAGCTGGGTATTCCCCTAGGATTTTTTGGTGGAATGTTCTGTGGTGGAGGAGACAGGGATGCTCATCTGAGCAGTGGCAGAGTAACTCCTCTAAAGTGGAGCTGTGTAATCACAGCTTTGATGAACTTTAGCAGATTTGTTGCTGTCTTCTGTTTACTAAAGGACTGACTTTGATGTTTCTCTTGTGCAATAGGTAAAAAGAAGTACAGTAGCTTAATATTATCTTTCCTGTTTGGCAAGAGTCCAAGGCACCTCAAGGGCCTGGCATATCAGGGGATCCTTCAGTGCTCGCCAACAAAGTTAGAAAGAGGATCACTGTTGTTTTTTTTTTCTTTTTTTCCTTGAAGACTGACTGTTTACACTAGACATAAGAAAACTTCTCTGAAGAGATTGCATCAGTTGTGAAGAGTAAATGGACAGCTCTCCCTATCTGATGTTTTGCCATTGCTTTGCCATTTACACAAGGATTTATTCTGAAGAGTAATTTATGATTTGGTAACACTATGGATAGATAGCACCATTTAGATAAGTGGCACAAAGGTTTTCAAAAGTATTTTAGGGAGAGTTTGCCACTTGAATTACTTCCTGTGCTGTCTTGCTGTGTGAACTACTATGAAGCTCTGTGACCCTGTTTGAAACAATTAAGGGTAGGTAAGAAAGATGCTACCATTTTTCCAGGTAGGGCTTTGAATGTTTGAATGAAGTTACAACAGGTAAGGAATCCATCCAGAAGCTGCCAAAGGAATTTGTTTGTAATTTGGGGTCAAATCTGGTATTGCTCCTTCAAGAGCTGCCTATCAAATTGTTTCTCTGCAGCTGAAAGCAAACTCCAGTCTAAGATTAGTCTGGATTCACCTTAATGTGTTCTGAGAGTTTAACATCAGTTGTCTCTGATTCTCTGATACTTAGATCCTTACAGCAGTAAATCCAGTTGCCTGCTTCCCTATTTTAAAATCTGACAATAAATTCCTTATAGTTCAGTAACTGTGTGCAAAGCCAGTAAAGCCTTGGGTGTGCTCCCCTGTGCAGATGGTTGGTTGGTGGCAACAGCTGCTTGACTCTGTGCAGCTCAGGTAGTACTTTCGTCTGCCTTGGTGTCCTTCAGACTGGCCAGGAATTTTTAATATCCTGAAGAATTTTCCATTACACCTCCTAATCACTTTTGAGTAAATTATGAAGTGGCTGAGAGGTTCGTCTTCCTTTCTTGATGGCGCAGTTGTCTCTTGAGATGAGTATTTCTCTTCTGCTCTGTTGTTTTGGGATGTGTGGGAGAGTGGGCACTGCAAGTACTTGTGTTGTTTTGAAAATGCTTCTTGGGATCCCGACAAAAAGTAATGTCTGGAATATTTCTGTTTATTGTCTGTGAGAGGCACAGGAAATAGGAAAGGCCAGCTAAATTATAGCAGCCAGCAAACTCCTCTGAAGCAAAAGAAAATTTAGGAGGGTCCAGTACTGGACCCTGCTGCCCACTGAGTCTGTGTTGCACATTCCTCATAAATCTAGTGGCAGAAAGGATCAAGTCTCCTTCATTCTAGAAAAGCAGAGGGGAAATGAAGTTAAGAGTTTCAGAGCCAGTTTATCAACTAGAAAAGGGAGAAACATTTACTTTTCTCCCCCCAAGTCTCCATAATCTGTAGGTGACTTCTCAAGAAGGTACCAGAGCTGCAGGAAAACTTGTAGGCAGAATTTTCTCCCACTTTCACTTAGAATAAATGGTCATTATTTTCTTTTGCTAGTTAGAGTTGCAGATCAAAGTGGAGGATGCTAAGGACAGATATTATGCCTAAGTGAGGAAATTGCTGTAAAATACTGGATAATCCTATACTGTCTCAACTAACTGGGAATCTAAAATCTTGGCCAAAGTTCTCCTGTGTTGCTGTAAAGATAAGTGACCTACCAAATCTGCAAGTCCTCTCACCTCAAGGCAAAGATGTTTGCATTTTCAACCTTCTGTTTTCTTGCAGCCTAAACTGTCCAATTTTTAAGTTAAACAGATGTGTGAAAAAAAATTAAATCTGGGCATTTGGCCATAGTAAACAAACTAGAATTGCTGTTTCTTTGAATGTTTAATGACAATAAGATAAATTGTTGCGAAGTACTTTATGCCTCATTCATAGCAGAGTATGACCTTTATCTTAAAATGTTGTTTGCATATGTGTAATGTAAAAATTCTATTTAGACTTGACCATTTTTTTTTGGTTGATGCTAAACTTAAATGGTGGTTGATTCCTTGGGATTCATTGGCGTGCTTTCTGCTTACCCAAGACGTGTCCTTGACCTGTGAGAGTGTGCTGCTGTGAGACTGCTTGCCTTCCTCTGTACCTTGGCATCTGAGGGTTTGTCCTTCAGAGCAGAACTTTCTTGTATGGGTTCTCATTGTAAAGGGACCCTTCATGTTGTGCTGTGGTATTTATGTAATGGAGTTAAATCCTAATGCTTTGCTTTTATCCTGAGAAATGTTGTGCATTGTTTGTGTAGATAATGATCATCTCTCCAGGCTGACAAGCCAGGGTTTGCATAGTATATCTGTGATTTAATACCCATGATTTAATTTGATACCCATGATTTAAATGAAAATCTCTGTGGCAGTTATCAGCAGTGGCAGGGGTAGGAATTGGAAGAAAAGGGCTGTATGGGCAAGATTGCTTCCTCTAAAGACACTCCTGGGAGTACCTTTGTGAAGAGCCTAAAATACATGAACTGGCTGAAACGAGACTCCTGTAGCCTGGTGTCCTGTCCTTTCCAGTGACCCCTTGTGACTTATGAACAAAGAATAGTTTAATGGAGTCATGTGAAGAGTTGATAGACAGGACCTGTAAGCTAGAATTGTATATTTTAGAAGTGTGACTGGTATCTGAAACAAGAATGAGAGATATGTGGGTGCACTTTTTTTATTAGGTCTTCACTGCCCTGTGTTTGAAATACCACAATTCTCTTGGCTACAGTAGTCAGTAGAAGTGAAAAGCTGCAGTCATATTTTGTGTTTAAAAATGAAATGCTGCAAGCTGTGATCATTCATCACTATAGTTTAGTTAAAAACATTTGTTTCTGACACCTTGTGGTTGAGCCTTGGAGCAGCAGCAGTATGAGAAGTTTCATTAGAGAGAGTGAGTCTGTGTTTTCCTTGCTATTTAGTCACAGAATGGCCTGGATTGCAAGGGACCTTAAAGATCATCTAGTTCCACCCCCCCTGCCATGGACAGGGACACCTTTCACTAGACCAGATTGCTCACAGCTCCATCCAACCCGTCCTTGAACACTTCCAGGGATGGGGAATCCACAGCTTCTCTGGGCAACCTCACCACCCACACAGGAAAGAATTTCTTCCTAGTATCTAGCCTCTCTCAATCTGAAACCATTCCCCTTTGTCCTGTCACTACATGCCTTTGTAAAAATCCCTCTCCATCTCTCTTGAGGGCTCCCTTCAAGTGCTGAAAAGCCACACCTAGGTCACCTCCAAACCTTCTCTTTTCCAATCTGAACAAACCCTATTCTCTTGGCCTTTTGATTTGATGGGTGGACTGTTAGATGAAGCTGCTTTTCTGGCCCGGCTCCAGTAGTGCAGCCTTGCTGAGTGACAATGTGTTAACTTACTTGTGTGATCTACTCCTCTCATAATGACAAAATTAATTGGAGCTCCATGAATTTGCAGTGAACTATGAAAGACCGTTCTAGTGTTTTGGAAATGGGGTTTTGTTGCATGCATAGTACATCTCTAACTATTGGATTTATGGACCATAAGAAACAAAGCTGCGTTTTTCCAAACTTTTTATTTTTCCTGCATAAGCATTTTTATTGTTCATCTGTTTTCAATAGCTCTCAATAAGGGATGGGTTTTATAAACATTTTTACAGTAAAAGCTTTGAAGCATATAGTTGTTTGAGTTCATCTTACCCTGAAATAGCTTTTTCTGAAATACTTTGCTTGTATCACACTCTGCTGCTGCTCCAAGCCCTGACTTGGACTTGGTGCATCCCACTGGGGCAACTCTCACTGAGAATGACTGTGAGTCTAAGCATCTGTTTGCTTGTGGAATGTATCCTTGTTCTTCTGGCAGTCTCTATTTCAGAACAACGAGACTACCTTTTAAACTGAGGGTGAACCTAGAGTGAAAGCCAATCTACCTGCTGGGTATAGTTGTAAGCCCCCTTAGTTTTAGTTTGGTTTATACAGAGAAAAGGGCATTTTCAAATTTAGTCTGTAATAGTTTCCTCAGATCAAGTAAGGTACCATTGGAGAATCCATTTGTTGCTGGTATAATTGTGTGAACTGTGATCCTCATCCACGTAGAGGCTTTGCACAGGAAGAAATTCTGTTGCTAATGGACATTGCTTCTTCAGCAAATTTCCAAAGTTGGTCTGGTCTGTGAATTTCAAATAACTTGTGCAGAATTCCTTTAAGGACTTGAAGCCATTCCAAGGGTTTAAAAAAAGAATAGAATTGTAGTGTCTGTTTCCTCCTTGGTAAGGATAGAAGACAGGCAAATGGACACATTTACTGTCTGTGATTATTGGCAGAATCCTGCAAAAAGCAGATTTTGTAGCTTGACAACAGCTGTGACTCAAAGCTGCCTAACTTGCTTGTCTCTGTTTGTAATTATCTAATCCTGCTTAGGCTTTCTTTTCCTGAATACTGTTTTTTGTATGGTGAACATTTCCTGCAGTAGAGGACTAATACAGACTGGGGGCCTTTCCCATCACAAGGTAAGATGCTCCAAATCTAAACAAATATCTGATATTAATGACTTGATTTCTTCTGACTTTTTCTTTAGGTCATATTTCTCTTTAGACCTAATGAGGACTGTTGCTCTCTTCTGGTCTATGCTCTTAAAAGAAGAACGCTAAGTACTCTAAATATTTTAGTTACTTTACTAAAAGCTGAATTCTGTCAGCATCTGCTGCTCTTTCTCAAGGAGAATTCTTGTTACCAGCCCATTTGTTCATGTTTTGTGTCTCCTGGCACTAACAGCTTCTGGTAGCTGGATGTCAGATACCTGCAGGCATCTCAACGTGGCTCTGCTTCCCATGTCAGGGAATCTGTGTTAATGCTCTGGATTAAACACAGCAACTTGGACCTGGAAACACTGTTCATCTTAAGCTGGCAAACAGCTCTAAAAGGTGATTCAAATGGGGGGAAACCTACTTCAGGGAAACTCATTCAGGATAAGCAGAGAGGAAACTTAAGCCTGAGAAGTTTTTCATCTACATGCATTGAATATTAGGTACACTATTGATTTTGTAATTCTGGAAATACAGAAGCACTCCAACTACTTTTTAATTAAATGCCATGTCTTTATTAAAAGCTAAAGTACTTGCATGACTTAACCAGTCACTGATCGATTTGTGTAGAAGATAAAGTTTTAATAAAAGCTGTTATGAGAATTGCCAGAATTAGTTCCAAAAATGTAGTAGTAAGATGTGATTCTCACTTCATATATAAACCCAAAATTGTTAAGAAACAGTTAGAGGAGTAACTGAGGTCACTTGGTCTGTTCAGACTGGAGGAGGCTGAGGGGAGACATAATTGCAGTCTTCAATTTCCTTGTGGGGGAAGAGGAAGGCCAGGCACTGATCTCTTCTCTATGGTGACAGGACCTGAGGGAATGGCCTGAAGTTGTCAGAGGAGGTTTAGGTTGGATATCCAGAAAAGGTTCTTCACCCAGAGGGTGTTTGGGCACTGGAACAGGCTCCCTAGGGAGGTGGTCACAGCACCAAGCCTGACAGAGTTCAAGAAGCATTTGGACAATAGTCAAGCCCATGGTGTGATCTGGCGGGGTCCTGTGCAGAGCCAGGAGATGGACAGATGATCCTTATGGGTCCCCTTCAACCCAGTATATTCTGTGATTCTATAGAACATGGAAAATGACAGCCTAAAGTAGATGTAGCAGTGTGGCTTCCAGTGTGGCCAGGTCTTCAGAAGTTTTTTTCAAGCAGGCATTTAGACTTCCTTCCATGAGAAAAACAAGGTAAATATTTTGTTAGTTTTAAAAACAGAACATGTAATTTTTTTGTTTTGTTTTCTGCATAGTTATGGCTTCTGCTAGAGGGTCCATACTTGGAGGCTTGCTTTTGTTATGAATGTTCCTTTTCTGTTGATATTCTTGTCCAAATCATCTATAGCAGGCACAGGACCCAGAAGCTTAAGCATTCTTTCTAGGCATTTTAAGACCTCTGCTATTCTGCAGTCTGTGTTAAGTCCTGATAGTAATTTGTTGTAATTCCTAGGAATTTGCTTATTCAGTTGTGCAACTGACCAGCACAGCAAATGTTGTCTGGTTATCGTGGTTGCCTTTTTTTTTTACATACAGTTTTGCCTGAAGGTGACCAGGAAGGCCAGTGGCACCCTGGCCTGTACCATCAGCAGAGTGACCAGCAGGACAGGGCAGTGATCGTGCCCCCGCCACTGGTGAGGGCACACCTCAAATCCTGTGCTGAGTTTTGGATCCCTCACAACAGGAAAGACATTGAGGTGCTGGTGAGGGTCCAGAGAAAGGAAACAGAGCTGGGGAAAGGCCTGGAGCACAAGTCTTATGAGGAACAGCTGAAGGAGCTGGGGTTGTTTATTCTGAAGGAAAGGAGGCTCCGGGGGGACCTCACCGCTCTCTACATCTGCCTGAAAGGAAGGTGGGTGTTGATCTCTTTTCCCAGGTAACAAGTGATAGGATGAGAGGAAATTACCTCAAGTTATGCCAGGGATGGTTTAGGATTGGCTATTAGGCAAAAGTTCTTCACAGAAAGAGTTGTCCAGAGCTGCAACAGGCTACTCAGGGAAGGCGTTGAGTCTCCATCCCCAGAGGTATTTAAAAGATGTGTAGGTGTTGCACTTGGGGATTTAGTTTAGTACTAGGCTTGGCAGTGTTAAGTTCTTGGCTGGAGTTGATCTTAAAGGTCTTTTCCAACCTAAATGATTCTATGATTCTGTCTAATATGGACATCTACATGGATCCCAGTGTTTACAACAAATACAATGAAGAGCTGCATCTTGTATGTTTTTCTAAAGTCAGTCAGAACAATTACAGGGAACATTTAGCATTAATTGTAACAATTTTCACTTCTATGAGGGTGTCCTTGGGTAGATTTTAATGCAAATAGTGTTCCTGGGTTCCTAAGAATATGTAGACTGTGAGGTGTTAGTAATACTAATTCTCACAATAATTTGTGTATAGTAACTCAATTAAAAAGGTCTGGTTAAAAGATGCTATCCTTTAAAGAAAATATTAAATCTTTGAAATGAAAGAAATATATGTTCTTAATGTCAAAAATAAAATTTAACACTGGAATGCAGACAGTCATTGTGACTGGTTCTGAAAGAGTTTGTAAACCAGCTGGGGAATGTGTGACATTAGGCAGACTGTAACCCATTATGAAGTCAGACTGTAGCTAAAACTTTCCATGGCTCTTTAAGAATTCTGACTCAGCTCTAAATACAAATCAAAAGGTTATAGCTGGTAGCCAAACAATGCATATCATGCGTCCGAACATGTGTAGTTAAGTCATTTTTTGATGGGAGGAGATTGAGAGGAGGAACTTTGTGAGATGAGATCTGACACCTCTGCCTTGCTGGCCCTATGTGGTGTATGTTTTTGTATAAGCAAGTGTGTTTCTCTGTTTAATTCAGGTATTTTCTGTCTTGCCTGACACGGAACTTCTCTCTATGCTACATGTAGCAGGTTGGTAATGGTCTTTGGTGGAAACACTTTCCAGAAACCTCATCTAAAATGTGGTGTACAGAAGCAAATGTTTGCTGAAAGTCATCAGGGCACTCTTTGGCTCTTGCTTAGGTAGAATGGAAATTACTGGCTTGATGACCTAGGAATATATGAATTGTGACAGGAGTTATTGTATTCATAATACATACCAGCTTCCAAGGTGTCTTCAGTTCAGCTGTGCTTTGAAATCATTACAGCCATATGAATTTTGGCAGCCTGTAGATAGAAGGATTTTTTGTGGAGAATTTTAGCATCTACTTGTTAAAAATGTCTGTCTGGCTCTTCAGAGTTAAAATGACAATACATATAAGAACTTAAAATCTGATGTGTCACATCAGATTATTGAAATTTAGTGTTTGCTACCATGTTTTAGAAGAATACAACCTTGGCATAAGAACAACTCATGATGCAGATATTGTATACAGTAGAGAAACTTCTAAAAGCTTCCAAATTCCCAAAAATTTCTGTTTGAGCATACAGTGTTCTTGACAGTCCAATCCTCACATCTCCCCTGTAAGGTGCTTTGGAAACTGCCCGGTTTGATGGGTTCTCATGGCCAAGCATACAAAATTTTTCATATATTCAAGGCACTACAGGGATTGTGTACTATGATCAGGTATTCTTAAAAATGTGGGTTAGCCTTACAGCAAGTAGCTTGAATGTTAGAGATTTCAATTATTTTAGCTGCAGGTATTATTGTTGTTTTTGTTTTGTGGGTTTTCTTTTAGTAGGGATTTGTTTGGGTTTTTGTTGGGTGCTTAGCTTTCAATTTTTACATGTGCAACTATTAATCTTAGTTGACTAACTTAGAAGTTCAGGTTCATTTTTATGGGTTTGGACAGTAAATCAGCCATATGAGTCTTCCCTTGACCTTGTGTTCTTGATCTTAGTGGCAACTGTTCTACATTTTTCTTTTAATAATTTTTTTAAGGGAGAGGAGACCTTTGAAAATGTATTTGTCTTGTTTATTGTCTTACTTTTCTCTCCAAATACTATCAAAGAAAGTTTAATGTTTGACAGCTCACAGATAGGAATCTGTAAGGTTTTGTAATGGTTGTGGTAATGGTTGTCATTATGTTGGGCATGATGCTGCTAGGTTTGGTTTTCAAACTTTCTCAAGCTGAATTTAGTGTAAAACTCTATCAAAAGCAAGCATGCATCTGTTTTAGTTTCTTAATAAAAGGCAACTCTGCCTTGGGTTGTTTGTTTATTGCCTCACAAAGGAAGTGCTTCTTCCAAAGGACACCATCTTCTACTGGACAGTACCTGCAGGCTCACTGCAGCTCTTTGCTGCCTCACCTCCTTTTCCCCTACTGCCAGTAGTCCTGGCAAACCTGTCCTGAAATGAGATGTCTTTGGGTGAACAAAACCTTGATTGATGTGAGTAGCACAGGGTGTTTTCAAGAGGGAGTTACAGCAATGGAGATGTTACTGTTGGTGTTCCCTCAGAGACCTGTCTTGCCTGACGTTTTCATTATTGACTTTGAACTAGATGAGCCAGCAACGTGTGTAATGATGGGAAACATCTTTACTGCAAAAGGGCCATAACAGAATATGCTGACAGAACTTTGTGAGGTGGTAAAAGTGGAAATGGCATGAACTCACTGATGCAAAATACTGAGTTGTGCAGGGAGGAGACTGTGACAGTAAAATTTTTATTAGGCATCTCATTGATTGGAGGCAGCTGAGGAGAAGGGATCAAGAGTGTATGGCTGAACTGACCATGGATTGTCAGCATGGCATAGGATGGAGACAGGGAAAGGCTGCTGTACCTCAGGGCAAGTATTTGCAACAAAAGAATACTAGAATTTGTGCAAAAGATCCTATTTAGAGGGCTAGAATGTAAATATTGCTCTAAACCAGAACACCTGTAGGAAATTGCCACTGGGAGTGCTTGGAGAAATTGTGCATGACATCCTATATGTTGGGCTACCTTTAAGACTGTTGTGTTCAGGACTGTGAACCTAGGAATGGGTCTTGTTTCCCAGAGGCAGAACAGATATTTTGGCTACATGCTTCTGGGGAGTCATCCTTGGTTCCTCTACAGATGTTCAGAGCATTATAAATCCTTGATAGGTTTAAAAAAATTAAAATAGGTTTAAAAAAATTAAAAAATGACTGAAACTAGAAGTTAGAATGCTTGATCCCAGGAATGTAGTTTAAAAATTATCTTTTGGACCTGGCAGCATGGAGAGGATTCTGTTTTAAAGCAAGAGCTCTTTAAACTGTTAAAATGGCCATGGCCTTTTTCTGTAACATCGAGAAAAAGTTACTTTCTAGGTAAAAATACCTAAAAATTACTGACCATCATGCATGCTATATTTGTTATCTTATCTGTTGGGCCTTATATTTATAAGTGTATGGGGAAATATGGTGGCATGGCTACTCTGTGGACCTTTCTTCATGGGAGAAAGAATGGAAGAATCCCAATCATATTTTTCTAATATTGGCTATACATCTTTTATGTGCCTGAAGTCAGTCTACCATGGTTTTCACTGTTCTTGGAAAATGTGAGTGGTTTTTGTACTCCTGGGTTAGACCACCCCATTTAGCCTGATTTTAGGCATCTGGTGATGTGAAATGTTGTGTTCCTGGTAGATTAGGGACTGCTTACAGAGTAGGCATGGGGCCATAGGGGAAGTGCTGCTCTGAAGCACATCATCAGGCCTCTGTGTCTCTTTGTCTGCTCTGCTGTGAGCTTTGCTTCAAGAAACGGCTGCTTAATTAAATGCCAGGACTCTTGCCAAATTCCAGCATGATGTAATTAAAACATTCTCCACAGGCAAGCTCTGACCCAGCATTCAGTGTGGATCAGAAACCTGATGCACCCTGGGGATCGCGCTCTCCGGAGGGTATTCTTCCAGTTTGAACAGAGACCAAAAGGGCATGAACAGATGGGGAGCAAACAGCTCATCTGCAGGACTGTAAGGTTTTCAGTGAGCTGCATCTTTTCCTCCTGCCTGTGCAGAAGGAGCAAGTAGCCATTTTCAAGCACAGCTCAGTCATCCATCAGTTACTGATACTTGTGTGGGATTTACAATGTTGTTATGAAAGTTTGTCTATGTCAGTGCACTGTATCAGTGCAGACTTGTTGGATGAAGAGTGACATGACCACCTACTTTATCCCCTGATTTTTACAACTTTTAAAAAATAATAAATCATTGTGGAAGATGGTGTGTGTCATGACCCTGCATTCCTTTGCAGGCATCCTGTTATATGTCACTTGGCAGTTTGTTTTACCCACTGTGGTGGGTACTTGATCAACTTGCAGAGTTTTTATTCTCTGCTGTTCTTTTCAGTGGAAATTAGAAGATTAACTGCTTGCTCTTGCCAGGAATAGAAGTAGCTCTCCCTGCAGTCTTCCAGAATTGAAATGGTGGTTGTTCCTGCTGCTGGACTGCAATAGAATAAAATTCCAGTCCTCCAGAGCTTATCTTCTTTGCTGAAAGAGTCAGATGGATATAGGAAGGCAGATTTGAGGAAACAACTAGTATTTAATACAAGTTGTCTTGATAGATATTTGCCTACCTATCTTAAATCATTGAGAGCTTCACCTGAGAGACTAAAAGAGGGCAGTATATTTAAAGAGATTTCATGAGCTTGAATAGTACCTTGGGAAGGTGCCTGTGGATGTTGTTAGATGAAATGGAAGGCTGTGAAGGAAGAGCTGTCTGGCTGTTTTGTTTTCAGTTGGTGGGATGGGATATGGTAAATAGTGAATGAATCTCAAGCCAACAGTATCTCCCTTATGTCAGGTACTGCCTGTGGATAGTTTTTGTTGTCTTTATTTTAAAGAGAACAGTCCACACAATGCATGTTCTTGCCATAAGGTGTTGTGTGTCAGAGGTGCCTGTTTTGAAAAGGGAGACTGCCGTAGTACTTAAGAAGGGTTATTCTGCCCTGTTGCAAGCTAATGGAGTGGGATAATGACAACTGAGGCTGTGACTTATCCCTTGGAAATAGAGATAGTCTTACGTAGTGAAAGGTCACCCTGCTGATGGATCAAGCTTTATGTCATTGTTTCCTCAAAGAAAAAGAATTCCTTTTCAATCAGCTATTTACTAATGGCTGTTACACACTTTTAAGGTAAGAGAAAATGACAAGGGTGTGATAGTAGTCCTTCTTGAGAGGTGTGCTTTTCTTCAGAGCCCGATGTGATAACTGTGCCAAGAAGGCGTCTGCTGTCTGGCACTGTCAGCAGAGCTCGGGGATGGATCAACCTTTCTGTCTGACCTAGAACAGTGGATACATGCTCAGTATCCTTCTCTTCCTTTGTGTGCCAAAACCACTTTGGCAATCATTTAGTTATGTGTATTTTAAAACACTTTAGATATAAGATTCAAAATGTATTTTGTTATTTGTGAGTGGACTTACTAAAGATTTGTCATTAATTGATGCCTCTGTCTATGGCTTTGGATTTTGTTGTGATGCTTTCTGAAGCTGGGTTTCAGCTCAAACAAGTGTCTTTTACCTCAAAGAAAAGTGCTGTATTGCAAAGAAAAAAGTCAGAACATTGCAGATTGAGAAGTAACCATTGAGAAAGCGGTGTTCACTGACATCCAACATGCAGATTATGAATTTCAAAGTACTAGTAATAATGGTGCAGTTGTTGCATTGTACAACTTTGATTTCTGAAGTGATCTTCAAAATGGACACACTCTTGCTTTTCTTGACTGTATGCATCTCTGTGTGTGCATTTATATGCAGGAATCAGGTACCTCACTGAGTTTTCAAGGCAGCATGGATGTTAAAATAGCATTTATTATTTTGGTTAAGTTATAAATTAGTAGTTGTGCTATGCTGGAATTGCAGCAGGAATCTGTCTGAAGCTCTTGTTTTCCTATGGTAACTTTCTTTTGGTAGCTATTGATTTTTATTTCAGAGGTTTAGTATAATCTTTCAGTAGTATAAATATCTGTTCCACACTGTTGGAAGCATAGGAAGCTTTTTAGAAAATATTTATACAATCTCACCTCTGCTACCCAGCATTTCAGATATATTCCTACTTGTTTTCTGACATAGACACAGGACAAACTTCTCTTGTGTTTTTCACTTCTGTCCTTCTGTCTTTCCTTCCCGTACACACTGCTTATGTTTTGAGCAAGCACGTTCTAACGACTTCTTTTGACAGAGGTTATGACAAGCAGTGGAAAAACAGATGATGATTTTAAGCATTTCTGCCTTCTCTCAAGCCCTCTGGTAGTGGATGAATGTTCACTTATTGGCACAAGTGGAAAAATCAGCCTGTTTGGTTTAAAATGTCTCTGATTTGCACTCCCTGGACAGAGTTATTGGGCTTGCTTGTTCCAGACTGCTCTAGGACTATGATGGTCTTACTGCTGCTGTAGGGTTTGTACCTATGTTTGAAGGAAGTTAGCCTTAGATTTCCTTTAATGAGGGTAAGGAGTACGCGTGGAAATAACACATGAGAATTAATCACATGGGAAATCACTGCTTCAGTATTAGTTTCAGTCTGTTGTTTAGTTTTGGAGAAGTCAGTTTCAGTAAAGAGTGATTGGGTTTCAGTATTAATTTGCAAAAATTCCCTGAAATATGGAATTGCTTTTGCATTTCAATTATATTTTGCACGATGTACTGATGAGGCGGTGGAAGAGTGTCTCAACCTTCTGAAGGCCCTTTCTGTGTTAGAACAGTGGTTTAACTCAGTCTTTACCCTGAATAGCATAGTGGAGAATGAGATAAATCAGCAAAACTTCTAGCTGGGTTGGACAAGAAGTTTTGCTCCCATTGTCATGGTACAGATAGTTTCTGAACACTAAATTTTAAGAGAAGTAACCAGGTTCTTGGCATGGCATGGTGTATTTCTCAAACTGTACTTTTACAGTGGCATTTAGTTAAAACTTACATCAGAGAAAGAATCATATGAGTCCTTAGCAGCTCTCTTAAGTGTAGTTAGCAAAGGATAAGCTGTTCTTTTAAAAGGATATTGTGGAAATGAGCACTGGAGCAAGCTTCCTGCACCTGTGGCTCTTTGACATCAACTGTGTTTTGATCTGATATGCAGCCATGGACATGCCAAGACCAGAGAGGTGCAGGTGTTTCCCTCTGGCTCATGTAAACTATAGGCTTCCCTGGAAGTAAAATGCAGCTTGCTATTGCCTACAAGTACAAAAGTAGATGCCTAGTAGTTAAGGAAGTGCTTGGGTATGAAAAGTGCCAAATGGCACTAGACAGAGTTTTTCAAAGAGGAGGGAGTGGGAGGAAATGCACAGCTGTTGTCAGTTCCCAGGACATAACTTCTCTGCTCCATGCTTTACTTCTGCATGTAAAAGTCCAGATTTGCTCTGTCTGCTATCAAAAATGTACTAATGTGATTGTAAATTTTATTAAACTCACTTGCTGGAAATCAGACAGGTTGGAGCAAAATCAGGATGATGCAAACTAAATCCCAGATGGCTAGATTGTTGAACATCTCTACACCACACTTGAAAGACACTTTGAGAATGTTTCTTGTCAGACAGATTGTGGTCAAGGAGTTGGAACACTGCTCACAGAAATGAGTTAGTGGTGATGACTGCTTTCAGCAAAATGAAGCTAACCAGGGAGACTGAAAGAATTGGGAAAGGCTGAGTGGTATTGTTCAGTGGCAAAGCTGTTCACTTGTGTTTGGCTACTGTTGCCTGACATGTCTGCCAAAAAAGGCTGCTGTCCTGGGCCTTGCTCAGTTTGGTTTGGTTCATCAGGCACGTCTTTCAAAGTAACTGAGGAGTAGGGGGCTGACACTTAGGTAGAGCTAATTGGGCCATCTTCCTTCATTACACTGCACAGGTAGCTTAGCTGGTTTCAGGGTGTTACAAAAGACATTTAAATCTGTAATTGAGTGGAAGTTTATGCAAGGAGAGAACCAGAAGTATCTTGTAGATAGAGTGCTTGGATCTTATCCTGTTGATCACAGAGCTGGTCTGTGTTTGCCATTAGCTTCAGCTCATCTGACATCCCCATTTGGATTTCTAGTTTCCTTCTCATGTTGCCAACTTGATTTTTGACAGCAGTTTTTGGATAATAAACTGTTTCTTCTGTAATAATTGCCATTGCATTGCCATAGGCAATTGTACTGCCTTATGTGCTTTCTCTCAAGTTTTGAGTCACCTCAGTACTTACAAATCTTAATAATGGTCAAATGGTTGTTTAGATGTGGATTTTGTTGTGGTTTTTTTTTATTTGTTTGTTTGGGTTTTTAATTTTTGGGGTTTGTGTTGTTTGTTTGGTTTGGTTTCTTTGCTTGTTTTTTGGTGTGGCTTGTTTGGGTTTTTTTTTGTTTTGTTTTCTTTTTGGTTGGGAAAAATTCTCCAAAATGATCCATGTTGCTTTGGTGTGGCTTCTACTAGGTTTTTGCCAGTACTGATTAATTAAAAATTATGTGCAAAAGTTTGATCAAGAAGCCAAGATGATGCCCTGAGTATTTTAAGAGTGTTCACATGACATTATATTAAGTGTGGCGAAGATTTGGTGTCAAATGACAGAACATTAATGCAAACAGCACATCCTCTGCGCTCTCTTCTGTACAAGGCAGTGAGTTGGCTCAGAGAAAGAAACTTAGGATGAATTAATGAACATTGCAAGAATCAGTGTGGTGCTGGGCAGGATGATTGGGAGCTGGAGACTGGCCCTGCTGCACCATTGCTGGTTCCCAGAAACCCTCCAGACCAGAACATCATGAGCAAGCATTTGTTTGAACTGTCATATGTAGTGGTCACTGACATACCTACTCTGATTCTGTTGTTTCTGCTCTCTTTTTGTCTGCTGGAGATGTACCCTAGTTTCAGTACCTTTTTTTCCTGTAATAAAATGCTAATACTGACTACGACAAGAATGAGTGATATCAAAGAGCAGAATTTCTTCTTGTTGGAATTTCTTCCTGCTGGAAAGAAAGGGGGATGAAACCTAAGACATTAGATAAAACCCTTTTGAAAGCAGTGCCCCTTTTTTAGTTTTATTTTAATTTTTTTTCAGAATTAGTTCAATTTGACCTTTATGGATATACTTCAGAAGCAATTTTATAATTCTCAAACTGTAACCAAGCAATCTTTATGACAGTGGCATACATACTACTAAACAGTGAGAATGAAAAACATTTCAAAATTAAATACTGAATTATCAACAGGGGTAGATATTGGTTACCTTTGGGGTTTTTTTCCTTAATGTGTCCTTCTCCCACTGAATACCTGTGTGTGTTATAGGTAACATGCCCCTGGTGAAGGTTGTAGGGAAGGCTAAAAAAGTGTCCTCTGTCTTTTTGTTGCTAGTTGGTTGGGATACCTTGGTGTATGCTGAGATTAAAATAGATGAAGAAATTGTAATGCCTTGAAGGAAATACATTTATGTTTAACTCTTCTGAGAGTTTCCATGCCATGTTTTCATGTTTTCTGATAGGAAAATCTTTTGTGGAAGACAGCTGAAATATAGATAATGGTTCAGAAGAAATATGAAAAGGCTGAATTGGCACTGAAAGCACAGTATCTCTATGGAAAATGACTATATTACTCATATTCTGGGCATAGATGAGCCTCTGTGTTGTTTTGGATACATTTTATTCTCAGTGTTCAGGCAGTGACTGCAGTGGCAAATTACAGTAGTGAGCAAAGTCTCTGTGCAGAGTTAAGACTAGAAGATTAATTTATGTAATTGAAACTACAGAGAGTTTTCAATAGGAATAATGTAATTTTCTGTTATATTAAAATGATCTGTTAAAATGGTGTTTTAAAAAATCAGCTACTGAGTCTTTTTGTTTTATGGTTTGGTTCTTTAGTTTTCAATGTAATCATTGCCAGACATCTGTGGTTAGTGCAACATTAGAACTTTGCATTTCATAGAATTCAGAGAAAAAGGAAGAAGAAATCTAAAGCTGATTGCCAAATTTATTGTGTGAAGCCTTAGTTTGATTTCTTTTCTAAGTATGGCTTCTTTCATACTCTTAATTGTTTTTAACTCAGGTATTATGTGCTGATGAGTTTCATTTCTGAACCTGCTAGTATGAGGCTTATAATTTTGCCAGACTTGATTGTCAGTTGAAAAAGTAGGGATATTTCTCAAGCATGTGTGTTCTCTCCTTTTAGTTGCCTTTAAGATACCACTCTATCACTATATGCCTTTTTCACAAACCTGTTTTATTTAGTTTTTGTAATCCCACTATTTTTCAAAGTCTCCTTCCACTTGCACCCTTGAGTCAGCCACTTCCCTTTCCCCCTCTTCCCCTCCCTGTATCCATCAGTAAAGAAAAGCTGGAAGTGACTGTGCTTATCTAAAAGAGTAGAGTGATCCTTGTCTGCTTTTCCTTAGCTGTCAGGTTCTTTTGTTCTTCTTCAAGTAAAGAAGTCCTCCTAGGCTGTCAGATCTGTATTCACATGTGAAAGACTTTTATATCACTTTTCACAGTGTACACTGATACCAGAGTACTTTGTATGATGTCTTGACAAAGGTTTTTTACTTCCTCAACTGTTTACCATTAACTCTGACAACCAGCTATCAATATTCTAGCTGAAAATTTGGGAGATATTGTCAGGTTGGTTTTTGTGGTGTTACTATGCACTACACTGGAAAAACTGCTCCCTCAGCACTGCCACAGCAGCCACCTCTGTCTGGGGGTTTCTTCTGCTTCCACTGTACCTGACTGAGCAGTAAAATTGATAGTGTAAGTTTAATATTAATCTTTTTTGTTTAGGTCTTGCAACTAGTATTTGTGAAAATGTAAATACAGATCTTAATTGTTAATGGTATTATTGTGGAAGACAAACATGTATTTGGTGGGTTTGACTTTGTGCTACTGAACTATATAATGAGATTCAGACCTATACCAAATGTCTCTGTGTTCCAATGCAATAGCAGGTTGTAGCCACTTCAGAATCTGTACTGGAGTTTATCCTCTCAGGCTACCCCCACTCTTTGGCATGCCTCATGCAATAAGGTGCAAATGAAGTCTCTACCAATTTATATTTGGTATTGAACTGGACAGCCATTGCCTCTGCTGAATGGAAAGGATTAGCATTTTGATTAAATTACAGTAGAGCTGGGGAGAAACCAAATTTGAAATAGCCATTGGTGGGGAATTTGTCAATGAAGTGACTTTCTTAGAGAAAGTATAAAACTAGAAAAGGGGTTTTGTTTTGACTTAATTATATTTATTAATTTCTTGTGTTGGTTTAATAATTCTTTTCAACTGTTGGATTAAAATAGTAGAGTTAAGGTTAGGTATTAAATTTGAGAACGTTGTATCTTGCATAAATGTGTATCTTAAAACATGATGTTGTTTGGATGTCAATTTGTAATGGGAAGTCCTATGTTGAATGAGTGAACAATTTCTAAGAAAATTCTGTGATTGGTAGGAAGGCCAAAGTTTCATTTCCCTGTTTCCTTAGTGAAGTAGAAGGTTACAGAGTAGGAACCATTTTTGGAATACAGGCTAACCCATTTCAGTGAAAGATAGTATTTTAATACTTAGTCATGAGACTTGCTAGTCCTGCTAAGTAATAAAAAAGGATGTTAAAGATTTCTCATCTTGTTTTCTCACTTTAAGTTCAAATAAGCAAAGTTCTTGCATTCTTTCCTCCTCAGGCAGCCTAGACTAAACAGTTCATGGGCTTTTATCCGTGTGTGTTTGAAAAGTAGAGCTTAACACTTGGAGTGGGTGCAAAGATTGGCTGCAAATAAGCATTATCTTCTGGCATGCAGCCTGCTTAGCAGGTGTCAAGAGAGCAGTTTGATGCATTATTGTTTCTTTATAAACCTAGCAGTGGTGTGTGCTGTTTGTCACCCTGTGTTGAAATCCTTTGGTAAGGCGGACATGTGCTGCCTTCAAAAATTAGGGTGACCTTTGTAGTCCAGTATAAGGGTTCTTGGTTAACAAGCCTCATCAGTGAGTGCTGAAGTTCTCTAAAAACGGGGTAGTATCTAGAAAATGTATTATCATCTATTACATAGAGTAAGCAATATGTGCCCTGCCTCTTTTTAGACATTAAATTAGATGAATCCACTTGAAGACTTCATTAAATAAAACCTTTAGCTATTCTGAACTCAGTGAGTAATTTAGCACCAAGATGAGAGTTAAAGATGTCCTGACTGCAAACCCAGTAGACTTCTAGCACAGCAACTAGGATCTATGCCTATGCAAACAATTTTACTTAAGCTTCACAATTTTAATCCAGACTTTCTGAAGTCTTGCCGTGCTAGTAATAAACATTCTGCTAAATGGTTCTGAAAAATTCAATCCCACACCTGCACTTTAATGAATGCTTTTCAAGCCTTTTGCAGTATAGTGGATAAACCATAGTGTCTTGCTAGCTGCAGAGCTTCCACAGCTGTATTTATACCAGAATTAAATAATGCTCATTCCCTCTGTTGTTACAGCTTCACCTTTCAAGTGTGTTCTTGTATCTGGCTGTAGCACTGACTCAGAAAGGTGACACTAAGGGGCTCTGCCTCAGGGCTTCCCTGCTCTGAGGGGCTCAGCCATGTCCTGTGGTAGGGCCAGTGCACCTGGAACAAGTTCCTAAAAGAAATAAAAATCATAAAGTGACTTTCTCCCTACCAGAGATATATTAATGTAGCCTGTTGGCATTTGCAGGAGGTTTTGTCGTGTGCTGTGGTACTTGAGAAGGTGAGGCAGGCACTGACTGGAAGAACAAAACTGGCCAAATTGGCCTGTGGGACCCGAGTTGAAATTTGGCTTAAAACTTACAGAAATGCTGCAGAAGTAGGTGTACTATTTCATAGCTAAGTTATGCCAAATTTCACAGCCAAATTTCACAATCTTGGAAGCTGAAGTTGTGGTTTAAAAATAAAAAAAGTAATTTAAAAATGCTTGTGGAGATTCCACTTGTGAAAGTTTTAAGAAATATTGTCCCAAAGTGGCAGTGCTAGCACTTATCTGCAAGCTCTTCAAACTTCACATGCTTCCTATGAAACATTGAGTTTATTTCCTTGGGACTGGAGTTTGTGCAGATTACTGTTTGTTTTATCATATCCTGACAAATGTTGGGTGGAATGAAATTTGGAGCCTGCTTGTTATGTTGGCACATGTTTTAATTTGGAAAAAAAAAAAGCAACTCCTAAGATTTCAGGGCAGAAGTTCAACGTGAATTTTAAATGAACATATTTCATCTTGAAAGCAGTTCAGTGAGTAATGATGCTTATAGGTGGGTAACTTCAATGTTGAAACAGTAGTAGTTTGCTCAGCAATTAAGAATTAATAGATGGAAACCAGTTTTATGATGTAGAATTTCCATTGGTACAAATGTAAAGTTCAAGGAGAATAGTTGTCCAAAGTGTGTAGTCCAACTTCTCTTTTACTTTGGATAAATGAATTGATATATTGCATCTTTAAATCCTTTAAATAAAGGATGCTATATATCCACAAAGTACTGCACTAGGCTGCTGATTTCCATGGAAATACTTGGAAACATACTAGTAGTCTGCAGTCTTTGGAGGTGCAGATTGTAAAGAGATACACTTGAGGTTTTGGTGACTTGGATCAGCATAATGTGTGTCATGGAAAGAAGAGGAGGAAAAGAGATTTTTCTTTCCTCTTGAATGATCCCTCATGCTTTGAGGTTTGGATTGATTTTTTTTTTTCTTCTGGATCTCTTCTTGATGTGGTTGGCATGTATTTGATTTTAAAAGAACTTGTCTGAAGATATAAGAGAGAAAATAATGATCATCTGGTAGGAAAACCATGCACATATGCACATTCATGTTGAGAAATTTAATTTGAATAATGTCATTTGGATAAGAATTGATGGCTTAAGTAAAAAAAAAAATCAGATTTTTTTTACATCAAAGTTATTGTAATATAACACTTTTGGACAGTTAAAAAGATTAGTGGATATTCTGGATTTAAATTGCTTTCTACTCTCTTTTCCTAAATGATTATTTTGTTTTTCTGTTTTGGCATTTTGTCAAATGTTTCCCTTCAGCATGGCAAGCAGTGGATTTGGCCCTACTATGCATTTAATTCCTGAGGTACCTGTCACTACCTGCTGAAGAAAGGTGTCATTACATAAGAGCTTGATGTAAAGAGAAATACTGCTGTTACTTTCCAGGGTGACACGTAAGAAACAATGGTCAGTTCAGCCTGTCTTTATGAGATCTTAGAAGGATGTGAAAAATATGGCATGCAAATGCCCATACACCAGAATCCAAGGCAAATATGCTGCAAAAAAACCTACTAAAATTGTTCCAGAGCAACCAAAGGGGACTCACTGCTGTTCAGACATGGACAGGCTTTGCATATGTGGTTCCAAAACCAGTTTTTCAGTGTCATACAGTTTTAGACTGTGCTTTCCCAGGTAAGTTTAAATTGCATTGATTCTGTCCTGACTGACTTGTGATGTCTTTGACACTTCTCAGCAGTGAGTGTAACTGGCAGAATCCAAAGTTTGCAAAACTGAAGATAGCAAACACTTTATAAAACAAATATAATGTAGTAGTCAATATAGCCATCTATAAAGAAAATTAAACACATTATTTTAATAGCCATGATTCAAAAAGAGACAAGATGAATTTATAAGGCTGTAGGGCTACTGAGTAGAAAGACATCTATGACTGAAAAACTTCCATGGGCTACAAAGACCTGGAGACAGAGACAGTGTTCAGGAAAAGTATCTGTTACATTATATGCTTACCTGACTCTAGCTTTCTTTCCAGCAGGATCAAAATATAATCTGTAGGAAATAGTGTAGTAGGTTAGATGGCTGCAGTCTTGTTCCTATGACTATTGTAAGATTTTGGCACTAGTAGATGGAAAATAAAAATCCCTACTTTTGCTTCTTCAGAAGCAGGTCATAGACATGATTTGAATTGCAACTGTGTGGCTGTGTGATTCTTTGCAGGTGTTGTGAAGTACATGCTACCTTCACTCCCAGTGTGAATTATGTTGTATTCTAGGAAAATAGATTTCTTCTACCGTATCTACCTACTACTGTAGTGCAATTTCCTTTCTTTTGGATTGCAGCTTCTGGTTTAGGAATACTAAGCTGCTGACTGTATGAAGGAAACTCTAGATGATTGCAAGTCATGTTAGGGAAGCTTTTGGCAGGCCTTTAATTTGTTTAAGCAGAGGATCAAATACAGTCATTACTGCTGTAGTCTTTGCAATATTGCCCTCTGTTTGATCCTTCTAGGTGTCACTGCATTAGAACCCTTGTCAGGGTATATTTATGTGCAATGACTTTCTCAGTGCACTTTTTGAATTGGAGAGGAACTGGTCTCTGGAAACCACTGTGCTCTGAGTTTTCCCTATGGCATCAGGGAAATCGGCAGTCTTTGAATTTCTGTGATTCTAATATTCCATGTAATCATTTAGGTTGGAAGAGACCCTTACAATCGAGTCCAGCTGTGAACCCAGCGCTGCCAAGTCCATCACTAAACCATGTCCCTAAATGCCACATTTGCGTGTCTTTTAAATGCCACCAGGGATAGTGACTCCACCACTTCTCTGAGCAGCCTGTTCCAGTGCCTGAACACCCTTTCAGTGCAGAAATTTTTCCTGGTATCAAACCTAAACCTCCCCTGGCACGACTTGATGCCATTTCTTCTTGTCTGTCACTTCTTACTCGGGAGAAGAGGCAACTCTAATCTCCAGGCTGAACAGCTGCTGCT
>VZRX01008450.1:50269-66276 GCA_013398075.1 Notiomystis cincta
CTTGTTCCTATGACTATTGTAAGATTTTGGCACTAGTAGATGGAAAATAAAAATCCCTACTTTTGCTTCTTCAGAAGCAGGTCATAGACATGATTTGAATTGCAACTGTGTGGCTGTGTGATTCTTTGCAGGTGTTGTGAAGTACATGCTACCTTCACTCCCAGTGTGAATTATGTTGTATTCTAGGAAAATAGATTTCTTCTACCGTATCTACCTACTACTGTAGTGCAATTTCCTTTCTTTTGGATTGCAGCTTCTGGTTTAGGAATACTAAGCTGCTGACTGTATGAAGGAAACTCTAGATGATTGCAAGTCATGTTAGGGAAGCTTTTGGCAGGCCTTTAATTTGTTTAAGCAGAGGATCAAATACAGTCATTACTGCTGTAGTCTTTGCAATATTGCCCTCTGTTTGATCCTTCTAGGTGTCACTGCATTAGAACCCTTGTCAGGGTATATTTATGTGCAATGACTTTCTCAGTGCACTTTTTGAATTGGAGAGGAACTGGTCTCTGGAAACCACTGTGCTCTGAGTTTTCCCTATGGCATCAGGGAAATCGGCAGTCTTTGAATTTCTGTGATTCTAATATTCCATGTAATCATTTAGGTTGGAAGGGACCCTTACAATCGAGTCCAGCTGTGAACCCAGCGCTGCCAAGTCCATCACTAAACCATGTCCCTAAATGCCACATTTGCGTGTCTTTTAAATGCCACCAGGGATAGTGACTCCACCACTTCTCTGAGCAGCCTGTTCCAGTGCCTGAACACCCTTTCAGTGCAGAAATTTTTCCTGGTATCAAACCTAAACCTCCCCTGGCACGACTTGATGCCATTTCTTCTTGTCTGTCACTTCTTACTCGGGAGAAGAGGCAACTCTAATCTCCAGGCTGAACAGCTGCTGCTCTCCTAGCCTTTCCTCTTTGGAGAATACTTAAATACTTTTTAGAGTTTTAGCTCTGGCATGTATATGTAAATCTGCAGTAACAAATATAGCCTACTAGGAGCTTTGTTTTGCACTGAAAAAAACCCAAAAGATATATAGTGTCAGTCTATTTGCAACGCATTGAAAATTACTAGAAGGTATCTCATGCTTTACCCTCACCTGAATGGAGAGTTTCAGAGTAGGCAATAAGGAAAAAGGCCAGTTTTGGGGCTGTATACTGTTAGAGAAGACTCCATCTAAAAAGAAAATTACAGGTAGAACTGTACCCAACCAAAGCAGTAACTATGTTGTTTTTGGTTTTTTTTCTTAATTTCTGGTTTTAAATTCTTGCAAAGTGTTGAAGTATTTTAAAGTTCAAGTAGATTCAAATGCTAAATATCATTTAAATGTTCAAAATCAGGCATTTCACAGTTTCTTCTATAGAAATGTGCAATTGTAAATATGTTGCTACGAGGTATACTGACAATTAGTAGCTTACAGTGGGTGAAATATTTTGATTATGCTCTTTGAGGTGGGCTTGTATTTGGGGTAAATAGAACTACTATTGTTAATGGGGAGGTGTGGAGCTTGGGAAACATTCAGTTTGTGAAAACAACTCATGCCAGATATGGCCATCTAGCAACTCTGCTGTTATTTGGTATCACTGACTTCCTTTCCCTCTTTCCTCCCCCCCAAAAAAGATAAGTTCTTTTTTAGAGGAAATCCTGTTTATTTGCTTGGAGGAAATAATTTTGTCCAGTTGGTCTGCTTAGTTTTGTTTTCTTTCTATTAATCTGTTAAGGAGTGCTGATACCACTGGGAATTTTATTTTCTGCCTCTGCAGTTGCAGTTTTTGGTACATAAGGAGTTGCTTCTAGTAGCAATACTATCTAAATACCTTTCCTGTCAGTAATGATTTGATTATCAGCTGGTGCAAGTGTTTCTTGTTCTTTGGCCTTTTCCTGGGAAAGAGCATTTAACATCTATCCTTCCCTTTTATCTTCTGCCTTTCTTCTACCACAAACCTCGTTGCCTTAGCTGGAGTTATTTTGGGGCAGTAATAAATGCAGACCACAGTCCATTTCTCCACTCATATCACAGCTTGAGAACAATTGAAGTGATGTTCTAGAAGTTCTGCTTCGTGATTTTGCTTAACTTCTTAAAGGAATGTAAAAAGCAGTTAGTGAATCACTGGAAATACACTTTTTTCTTTCTCTTCACCCTGCCCAACTACTAGCTTTAGCCATTTACTTTTTTAATTTTCTTCTGGCCATTTTAATATCCTTTTACTCCAGTTCAATTCATAATCATCTCTCAAATCTAAGCATGTTAACTTAAGCAACTTTTTTTGGAGAATGATTCCCTAGGGCTGGCTGACGGATTAAGTGGCAGTACCCTGGTTGTGAAGCAGCCTTCATTTGCACATTCTCCAGTCGTTTCCCATTAAAACTTAAATCCTTGTTCTGTTGTGGCACCTTTAAAAGCAGACCTCTCCCTTACATCTAAATGTTATGAAAACCAGGCATACTGTAACCCAGAACCCCAAGGAATGCTTGATTGAAATAACAGATCAGAAACGTCTCTTGCTAACATTCCTGTAATTGTAGGTTTACTCAAGTGACAGAAACTTGGTGTCAGCTAGCTTTCTGCATACAGCCTAATTTTGGTCACAAAAATAACACAGGTCTTAAAGGTTTCAGTGGTGCAGTGTTTGTGGGGACAGGTAGCTTCTTAAAATGTAACAGAATTCACTGCATTTCCTCTCTCTAGAATTATCCCAGTTATTGCTCATTGGGTGGTTGGTCTGGTTCCTGCTGCAGAGTAGAATATATTCCCTATTAGTAATTATTGAGATTGAGTAGGATGAGTGAGGGGAAACAGCAGTGCCTCCTTCTTAGATCCTCACAGGTAAACAAAAAGACAGCTTTGGTTTAGCCAACTGTTCTGTAGTGTCTATCTGGGTCAATTTTTAATATGTACTTGGATTTCTTTTGTTTGTAACTTGTATCTAGAGTTTGACATCCTGAATATAGGTCTGAAGACAGTGATGTAGGAAATGCAGGAAAAGCTTTTAAGAGAGCAAATGAGAGATGAAACGTCCATAGGTTGATTTGCAGTTAAAGACCCTCCACCATTAGTGAGAAATTAGTTTTGAAATGGTGCATTACATCATGCAGTGAGCATGGTGAAGGAGAAAACAGACACCTTGCTTTCAATTTCACGTGACCAAGTGACTTGAATACATTATGTGAACATGAAAAACAGAAATCTAAACTCATTTAACATATTTTGAATGCAACCATTTATCTTGATCTGTGTTAGAGATATTTGAATGAGTAAATTGAAGATTTAAATTCTCCTAATGTTTTTAATCACACACGTTTCATTTTCAGTGGAGCTTAGCAAATGTGTAGTGAGAGGCCATGTGGCACTATTTGCAGCCTTAACACATGTGAAGATGCACATACTAGAAGTTACAGTGCAGTTAACTCCTGTCCTCCCCCGTGTGTACAAAATGAACATCAGCTGCTTTAAACCTAGCTTAAAGCTCCCTGGAATCATTCCAGGTTCAGATATTGAAGGTATTTCTGTTTCAGAGTTGATACTCATGCTTGTTCTCTCTCTCTCTCTCTCCCCTCCCTCCCTCTCTCTTCCATATCTTTCTCCTTTTGCAGGCAAGGGCAGCTCAAGCATCTCATCCGACGTGAGTTCAAGTACGGATCACACACCCACCAAAGCCCAGAAGAATGCAGCTACCAGTGAAGGTAGGCAGCTGGTGTTCATTACCCACGTTGGGCCTCCAGCAGAATCCTAGCAGCTTTCAGAAGAGGAAACCCTCCTCATTCCTTCTGTGTACAGTAGCGTTGGTCTGCTAGAATTTCAAAAACAGTTCTTCCTTTAAACAGTTTTCACTTCTGTGGTAGTTTCTGGTTTAAGTTTGTGACAAAGGATTTAAGATACTTCTGCCAAACCCCCAAACACAGATGTTTAGGAGTAATTTTGTGTGCCACTTTTTCAGCAAAGACTTTTATACTTAAGGTTTTATATGATCTGATTTTGCAGTTGTATTTGAAGGATATGCTCGATGGAAGCTTTTTGACGTACATTTTAGGCCAAATATCAGCCTCTTTCTTTTCATACTGTGAACACCATGAAAATGTGAGTTGTTTGAGACAAGTTTTTCAAAAGTGTAGCTGTAGACATAAAGAGCTGTCACAGATTTAATTAGGTCAATGCACCTCAGCTACAATTACTGGAGTATGTCATCACCCAGGGCTAGATTTTTAATGTCCAGGAGAAGGAGATGTCTTGTCTGTCAGTATCAGTACAATGTTGTATTAACTGGCCTATGAACAGAGAAATGCTGATTCTTCCTTTCTGACTTCTTATGTGTGAGTAGGAGTGCTGTGTTAAATGGAAGTTTATTTGCCCTAGTTTTTACAATTGTGTCTTTGAAGGCTGAGAGGAAATAACTATATATAGTTTATGATGTAAGCCAGAAGGATTTTTAAAAATTGCACATTTACATGCCTCAGCTAGTATTTCTGTTTAACTCTGTCATAAGGATTTGGTTATACTTGGTAGTAATCAAATTATAATTCTCATTTCTTACACTTGTGTCACTACAAATTAAGTTACAAGCTCTGATTGCTCTCAGTCTAGCTTTATTTCTTACAGTCAAAGGAAATCAGACTTTTGAGCAGTTCTAGTTTTGCAAGTTTATGTCTACAGAATCTATTCAGTAAAAGCAGTTCATGTAAGTAATAGATGACCACATAAATCACAAGGGTTCTATTGTTGGGCATGCATAATCCTGTACCAAGAATGAATACCTGGTACCTATAAATTGTGAGAGATACTGATTTAGATTTAGTGCTTTTTAGTCCAGCCAATAAATTTAACAACAAACAAATAAATGGTTAATAATGTTAAGTTGAATAATAGACTTCATGTTTCTCTTAAACCTCAGATTCAAACTTTTTGAGGTACCTGAAAGAGGTGAATTACCAGGACACAAAATAAATTTAGGAAATATATTCTCTGCATGACAGCCAGGAATGAAAAACAAAAGAAACCACAAAAGAATAGTGGAAACTCCAAAGTCAGTACTTAATAATTGCTCTAAATTTCTGTTTGACTTCAATCCAGAAAGCATTTTTTCCCTTGGATTCAAATAATATAATGCAAAATAAACCTTTACTAATCTCTAAGATTTATGTTCTTAATTTAGCCCATTGTAGAGCCAGTGAATACTAATGTTGACCCTGAAATATTCCCCACTAGTTTGCAGCTGATTAATTCATTAGTGAGGGAGGCTTAAATGCAGGCCAGCAGATGCTGTAGTAAAAATATGCTTTTATGAGTTCACATGCAAAATCAGAGTTCAGAGCAGTGTAATTGTGTGTTCTATACTTGGAGGCAATTTCAGATGTTAGCCTAATTCTTCTGTGCCCTGGAATAGTGTGATTTGATCAACACTTATTTTGACAACAAATTCAGAAGCAGCTTCTTCCTCAGCCTGTGCCGTTGCTACTTTCTTAGCATTTCTTTCTCCTGAGGAATTACTAATGTGGAGCAGTTTAATATAAATTACCTTAATGTGGATTGCTGCATAATCTAGCAGATATTTTGAATGTCATAACCAGGGAGCATAAGAATTCTGTGAAGGCAAGAGAGACCAGAGACATGGAAGTAGTTGGGGCAAAACGGGTGCTGTTGAAACTGCAGCTGTTACTGGAAGGCACATTTGTCAACTTATGTGTCTGAATCTTTTACTAATGCTGCCTCTTTTCCCAGTGAATAGTTGACTTATGCTGAAGGAGTATTCAGCTGATAATAAAGACTCATATCTTCTACAAGATGACTTGAGTCCTGTTCTTATAGAAGGCTGAATGTTTTTATACTGTTCAGTTACAGAGTCATGTCTAAGGGCCAGCTAAGAATAGGAGTCTGATTGTGTTAAATGCTGTACAAGCAGTGGCACTTCTGTATTTTGGGGAGTTTGCATAACATTTTTTTAACTGTTAGTTAAATTTACCTACTCCACTGTAGTATTTGCTTGCCATGGTACAATAGTACCTGTCCACCACAGAGAGGGATGCATGTATCTTTCTTTTCACCAGGGACTGTTTACTGCATGGATAGATACTCTAATTCATCCTATGTGGTAAATTCACAGCACCATGTGCTGTCCTGTGAATGAGCCGTGTGTTGTGTGGTGAGCTGTATGCATCTAGGTTTGGCATGGGAAGGACTAGGAAACATTGCAGGTGGGCTCTTCTTCACCTTCATTGCCATGGGAAATGATCCTGATTGAGCAAGTGGCAGACAGCTTCTTTGCATCCTTTGAATTTCTATTTGCCAGCTGCATTCCTGAGTGCTCAGCTCTGTGAAGAGCATAATATTTGTTTGGGGCTGAAGGCCTTTCCAGCTTCTGCTTTCCAGCTTTTTAAACAGACATAATTCTTTCCAGTTCTGCACAACTTGTCTTCTGTTTCTGTAAGACAGGTGACACAACACTTGCTGAAGCTGAATCAATGGAATGAATGCCTTGAAACAACTAGAAAGGAAATTTGTGGGACTGATCCATCCTAGCTCTGGTACTCTACAGCAGAGAAGCAGTCATGTAAACTACTACTTAGCCAGGTACAGAATCTCAAGAACTGCAAAAAGATGTCAAGCAGGGCTCTTGCTGGGAAGAGCAAAGCACCTCAGGAAGTATCTGACAGCAGGTGTTATCTTGCCATCAGTTTAAGCAATCAAACCACACTCTTCATCCTGATGGCTGCAACCACATTATCTGTCAAGGTTCAGAGCTATGATGTTTCTCTACAGAATTGGTACCAGAAATAGGTAACAAGATGCTTGAAATTGCTTGTTGTTCCAGTCCTAGATATCCTGTTAAGACTACATCTGTTAACTCTCGTGATGGGCATGGGTGGTGCAGTTATGTCCAAAATAATGGTACTCTCCCTCACATTGTGGATTTAGAGCATCTGTAGGGTTGTGGAACTTTGTATGTTTCAAAGAGACAAAATGTTGGCCGTACTATTGAGTGAGTCTGGGTGAAGTGCACATCTTCCCCAGAGAAAGATGGTGTGTGTTGGTACCCTCAGCTGAATGAGCTTCACTGAGTGATGCATCAGACAGGTAACTACTGCTCTGTTTTCATTGCATAGAGGACAGCAGACAGTACATGGCAGACCATGCAGCTTCTGAAACTCAAGCTTTGACATACCAGTGATGCACTTGAGAGGGAGGGGAAGGTGAGGCTGTGCCAAAGCTGAAAGTGGAGTCCAGTGGCTCTCACTTTGTGTATTTCAGTGAAGGGAAGGTGGCAAACCCCAGATGTCTGGTCCTCTGTGTAAATCACAAGCTGGAGATTTGTTTGTTTGGCTACAGCTTGGCTCAGAAGGAACTGTGGTAGCCTGTGGGTGTGCATGCACACTGATGCCTCTACACTGTCTCCTGTTCTGAGGGTACAGTGTTCTTTAGCTTTGAATATACACTGCCTCTTGCTTCTTTTTCAGTCTTGGATGTTGTCTGCAGTTCTTTACCCTATCAATCAATTACAGTTAGAAACTTGAGAACACATGAGTTTTTACTACCCCCTATTGCTCTCTGGCAAGTGAAGGACTAAATGGATTTTTGAGGGCCATTTAAAGGCAATTTGCTAGACACAGTCTCAGCTGGAATATTATTGTCTGAAACTTGATTTAGAAGATTAGACTGAATGACTGTTTTTGTACAGGTTTACCTTAATCAGGGAGTTTTCTTCTAACACTTACCTGCAAAGCGTGGAATGTTATATCCAAGCTGGACACTTCATATTACCTTGACTGACTGTTTTTCAAATAAAAAATCAATACTGTTTGCACTTCATGAGTAGCGTCATTAAGATGTAATCCAGAAGCAGCTTTAAATTGAGAGCTCATGTATAAGGTCAATGTAGAAGTTCTGATTTATTTCTCAGTTTCTGTAAAATCAAATTGAAGGATTAGGTCTGAAGCAAAACACGATTTTAGCAGAGGGACTCAGTGCTGAAGTACCTCTGAATATATCCCATTAAATCTTTGTATTTTGTGTTTTGCAGGAGTACAGTGAAGCCAGCTGCTGTATGTTGAAGAAGTTAAAATTTTATCATCTTTTAGTTTACTTTTAGGGACCTTCAAAGAGTAAATATTTTACTTTGTTTCTCCTTTTGCAGTACTCTGAAAATTCTAGAGTATACTGCAATGTATGTTTAGTGTGGAGATCAAGTGAATTTGTTTTGGCAGTGGCTGTTTGTATCATCTTGACACAAGAGCTATTTCTTCTGCAGTTTAGGTATCTACTAGAAAAGCCCTCCCTTTCATAGTTGTATCCTCCTTCCTGTTTTATTTGGATTTTGTAGTGGTTCTGCTGGACTCGACTGTGCTGGGTTTACAGTCAGACTTGATGATCTCAAGGGTCTTCTCTAACCTAAATGATTCTGTGGCTCTCAGAGCAGCAGGGCCTATAGCCTGGTGGGAACAATTACATTAATTAGAAACCATTCCCTCCATTAAATCATCTTAGAGGGGCAACTCTTGAAAATGCAACACTTCCCAAATATGTAATGCTTTAATTACTCATGTAAAAGTGCTACTGTACCCTGTGCAAGATGATGGCTTGGTTGATCAGGCTGCATTTTGGGCTATTGGCCATCCTTTCATTATGGGGCCTGGCCCACTGAAGTTTCTATATAGAAAAATTTCTTTTTCCAGAAAAAATGACCTCAGGATCAGAAAACATTTATCACTGCTCTACATGGGAGTATATGAAGTGACATTTCTTGAAACGTCAAACTTACCTGGGTTGTGTGCCTCTCATTTCACAATTACAAGTGAGGGAACAAAGTACTTTTTAAAGGATACTTTCAGGGAGGCTGTAATTTGTTTAATTTCTTTTGGCTTCAAAATCACATTCTTTCAAAATACGTGGTATCTTTTGTATCTCTGAGTAATTCTTAACTTATTTAATGAATTTAAGAGGAGAAGTTCTTGCACTGTGGACTGTGCTGGACAATATCAGAAAATTTGGGAAGATGAAGCAAGTTCTTTCCTACAGAATGCTTTTTGTATTTTAAATGGTTCCTGATAGAGAATCAGCTCAAACTGAGATTCAGGTGAATGCAATCCTGATCTCTTTTTTAGAGGGAGATATAAATCTCGGAGAACCAGTCTGTAAATAGACATCCTTTCTGTGTATTAAGGTTCACATAAATAGGTGGGTAGCTACGTTTGGTATATCGGAGTTCCATTGAAGCTTTTGAGTTGTTTGTGGGGCCTCTTGGGGCACTGAGCTAGGTGTTGTGGCAAAAGACTGTTGCTGAAAAGAGATGCAGTTTTTTGCCCAGGTTTTCTTGATAATCACTTTGGCAGAAGGGGCTCTTTACATACCTTATTTTATCTGTTACCTGTTAAGAAATCTTCTCCCACTTCAGTTCTTTACCATTTTTCTTTCAATTTTCTCTTTAACATTAGAAGTTTATGAACTCTGTATCAGAAATGAAAACCTGTAGGTGTTCTTTGTGGATGAATGCATATATATGCATAATTCCTATTCTTTTGTTGGCAGTTCTCTTCCTTTTCATCTGTCTTTCCAGCCTCTTACTGGGTATTTGGGCTCTTGGTTCTGCTGCTGAAGTTCTGTCAAAGTAGGCTTTCTGTACACCATAGTGTGTCAGAAGTTGGTATGAATGCCTGAATTTGCCCCTGCTTGCTTGGAACTGGGCAGAGATTCAGTTGGCTTTGAGTGAACCGTGGCTGTTTTGAGTTGGTAGTGAAACTGGAGACGAGGTAAGTTTCCTGGGGTTTTGTGTTACTTTTCTAGCAGGGGAGTTTTTTAGAAAAGTGAAATGTTGCATTGCAGAATGTTCCAAAACAGAATCATTTCAAGCCAAAAAGATTGAATAGGAGTAAGAGGGGCCGGAGAGGCGTGACAACTAATAAATCCAAAACTATAAACAGTTTGGCCAAATAAACAGAGCTCACTATTTAAATTCCTTTAACCAACATATTTGAATGCATACACAACTATAATCACCTCAAGCAGTGTGTGGAGGTACAAAGTAGTATAGAGCTTGCTCTTAAGCACTGTTTTTTTGTGCTCAACCACATCTTGATACGCTTTTGCTATCTAATAGGCAGTGTTCTGCAGAACTGTTCTGCTAATTACAACAATACCATTACAATCAGCATTTAAATTAGAGTTCAAATACGAGGCAGAAGTAGCTGGGACATTGGCAAGGCTAAACCTGCAAATTGAAACCTTACGTTATTCTGGCTAATTTGTACTGAAATGCTATAGCCAAATGTTTAAAACTTGCCCAAACAATACCAAGTACAAATTGGAAAGGTACATGAAACTGCAGTCTTATTTGATCTGCTGCCTGAAATGTGAGACCCACCAGAGCAAATGCACTTAGAGTACAGTTAAAGAGAAATTATCCCAATTTAAAAACCTGGCATTAGCTTTTCCAAGTAAGGTCTGATGCTTGGTTGGAGTGATTACAGTTTATTCAATTACCTGTTAATCTGATTTTAAGGAATCCAAGATCCCAAATGTAATTCTTTAGGTAAAATGCTGTACCAAACTACTTAAATATTGTTTTCAGAGGGAGGAGGGTTGTGACACTTAACTGTTCCTCTTGTTATTGCCTATGATAGCTGTCTAAAGTAGTTTCCTTCTCTGAAAAGTGAAGTCATCTCCAAGTATCTGATGAATGCCCAGCATTTGTTAGTCAAAACCCCATCCTTCTTGAATGTTAGACTGTCTCCCAAGACTTCTTGAAGAATATATATAACCTGATAATGCATATTTAAATATGTCAGGTTTATCCATTTCTTCAGAATTTATGAACTGAGACTAGCAAGTTCCTTCAGATTAGTTCTAGTTCTTGATTGAAATAATGAAATAAAATTGGAACAGCAATTTTTTTGACTATGACTTCACAATCCCTGTTAAGATGCTGTAATTTAAATTTATTGCGCAGAATATCCTGCCTTATGTTCCTATATCTTATCTTTTTATGTCAGCTTGTCAAATGACTACATAATTTTTAAGACTGATACCACCAACAGTGCCAAAACTAGCAGCATGCTTGAGAAATATCTGCTTAGAGTTGCTGAGCCATTCTGTATTTCTCTTCTGGCTATTGTACCATAGTGCCTGCTACTGCATTTTTCTCAAGTTCGGCATCTCCTCGTTTCTACCAGCATTCCCAGATTTCCCTTGAGAAGTATGTACTGGGATTGGATGATGAAAATGGCAGTTCAAGAGTGGATAATGATAGTTCTTATGCTCCTGTTAATTCTGACTACTGGATCATCATTGGTTTAGGCAGTTACAGCAGACTGGGCTGGAAGTATAAGGAGGAGTTGTGAGCATGAGTATAATCTGATGATTTGCCATCCACGTGTTCCTCTAGCCTTAATCAGCCACACCTGAACATGAAACTCTTGGTGTGGTGGTGTGCCTGATGCATGGTCACTCACTGGCCATTGTGATACTTCTTTCATATTTTAGGATGGTTTTCATCTTGAATTGTGATGATAGATTTTGGAGTTTGTAACTCTTGAACTTCAAAGTAAAATTGTGGTATTAACAGGTTGTTGTTTGGGTTTTTTTTTGATAGAGGAAAACAAGTGCCTATAGCAACCTGTAAGCTAAATTGGGCTAGGAGGTTTTTATTTCCTTCTTCTGACCTGTTGGGTGTACACAGGTTTGCCAGAAGGCAGTCAGGATTTCTTTAGAGATGCATTATAAATGCTTATTTGCAAGATTCTGTAGTCAGTTCGAGTTACCCTCCCACAAAGTGAAGTATGAAGACTTTTCATAGGCATATCACCTACTTGTGGTGTGTATGTGCTGCCTTGGACATGTGAATGTATGAGTGGGAAGAAGCTTGATGGCTTTACTGGAGGACTGTAACCCAATATGCTGCTTGCAGTGACCTGGATACATCCTAAATCTCCATTGTAAATTTTTATCAGCTACCAGAACTAAAATTTGGGGTTTACCAGTGCCTAATCTAATCTACAGTGCTTTTAGTTTTCCCTAACATAAAGTCCATTTCCATCTTGTATATCAAAGAGAGTGAAATTTTACAGCACTGTGCGGTATTCATTGTTTGTGGGAAGTTTTTTACCTTGTTCGTTGTAGGTAAATAATGCTGCATGGGAATCCCTGAAAGATAAACAGTAAGAAATCTCCAGGATGTGTGCAGTAGGAATAAATTGTTTTTTCCATCTGTGATAGTTGCTTAATATGAATATTTATATGTCCATGTGGACATATGTAAACATTGATTATTTGTTATTGGATACAGCCACATTTCCCACCTTCACCCCATAAGATAAACATTTGTAAGCCTTGTCAGGTAGAGTTTGAGCTTCTATTTGGGCAACAAAAACTTAGTGTGGCACCCAGAAGTTCAGACACTGTTCACTGTTCAGAGCAGTCATTTACCTTGGTCAAGGAAAGATTTCTGTGGTAGTGTGCCTTATAGAACAGGCACACATGTAGTCTAAATGATAAAATTATAATTGGACTGCATTTTGTGAGCTCTGTCATGGAAAACTATTGATCCTTCTTTATTGTGGGCTGAGATAAACCCTTCTACTCTGCTTTCTGAAAATGCATTCTTGCTTTTCTCTCACTTTAAAAACAAAATTTTAGTAACTTCTTGTAATCTGAGGCAAAATTACAGCTCAATCTGGTTTTAGCTTTGAGTGTATTTTCCCATTGCTGTTCCTTAGAGTTAGATTTCTCAAATTTCTTTTAATGCCTTCATCAAATATACCTCAGATTCAGTTGTATTACAGATTTTCTGTCCAACCTTGGGTTTGTCTTTTGAAAACTTTTGCCATTTAAAACATGTGAAGCTGATCAAGAAGCTGATTTGCCTAGATTTAATAGGAGGCTATTCTGGACCTGGCTAAAATTCACAATATTCTGAATATGCTTTGTTGTGTTCCAGTAAAAAAAAGCTGACATCAGTGGGTGTCAGTTGATACTGTCAGTTTTGCAGACTACTTAACCAATATGTTTTGAGGAAAAGATTATCAAGGAATATTTATTTTTCTTTCTTCTGAAATGGCCTTAGATGAATAACAACTCTGATTCTATCCTTCAGTTTTTCGTAAAGATCGCTTCTGCCACTGTCTAATTAATCCTGTAGCATTTAGTGAAATGTGAATGTTTGCTGGACTATGCTGAGAGCGTCACTCCCAATGAAAGTGTATCCTATTCAAAGTAACAGCACTGCCATTCAGTCTTTGGGTTCAGATTTTACCAATCATATTAAATAGCTCTTTGGAATGAAGGAGAATTGGCATGTTCTCACCTTGATGTGTTAATGCTTTTACATATTTTAATTTTTTTTAGAATATGTGCTTGTATGTGGCACAAAAAAAAAAAGCCCAAAACCACACATGAAATATCCCCACCTACTATGGTTTGGGTTTTTTTTTTTTGGTTGCTGTGATGATATTAGTTGTTTTTAAAATATTGTTCATAAGGAGAAGAGTGTGAAGGTTGTGAGGCAAATGTGAGATTTGGTTGTGAGAAACTGTGTCGTGATTATTGGTAGATGTCCATTTTCAATTAGACATCTGGCAAATGCTGTGAACTGAAAAAACAGGACTCAGAGCTGATGTAATTTATCTCATGTCCTAATTTCTGGTACTGGTTATTCCAGTTTTGGTATGAACAGAACCCTAAAGACAAAGAACAACAGGGGTAGCCTCTTGAATTTGATATTAAGTTAATGCCCAGACTTTTAGAGTAACTTATTGTCCTTCATTTGTGCTTTAACTCAGAACTGTAATTGCTTCAATGCTGCTTAAATTTCAAACCTGCAAAGTTCCCAGAAATCAGAACATGAAATATGAGATCAACTCCTTATATATCGTTGTCTCATGTATCTTGTAAATAAGATGAGTGTAGAACAATATGCCATGAACTTTTTACTGCTGAACATTTTCTGATTCTTAATTGAGGCAACCATGTTTAAATATGTGATATTCTGTACTTTTTTGGAATGAAAAATAATAAAACCATAACTAAACAATACCTTAACTATTTGCCTAAAGGGAGGAAAAAAAGAAATGTAATTGGAACTGCAAGCAGTAAAACTAGGTCAAAGAAACTGAAAAACAGTATCTGCAAAGTCATTAAAAAAAATATGGTCAAAAGTATGAGTGACTGATCATTTGTATTCTACTGTCTATTGCTCAGTATATTATGCTTATACAGTTATCAGGCTCAGATACTGCAGAAATGACAAAGTGTTTCCTTTGGGCCCCTTTGTGGAAATTGTGACTTTCTGCTTGAATGGTTAGCCAGTGCATGCCAGAGAAACAAGCGTGTAGTAGATGGTTTAGTTAACAGCAAAAAAAATCACGATGAATCTTTGGAATCTGATGTTACTTGGGTAACCAGATAGAATTCCTTAATCCAAAAGATAAATCATAAACTATATATGAAATGTGATGATATTTATCTTGGGATTGTGAGAGTGCTTCTGAAAAATAGTTCACATACCAGTCTGAAAGTGTTGCTTATTGTCTTGGATTAAATTATACTTTTATGCTAAATTCAAGAGTGTATGTCTATAATTTCAAGTCCTAAAAGAGGCCACATTTCTTCAAAGCTTTGAAGGAGTTCAGTTGATGGCTGGGCTTCATAGAACCTATGGATATGTGCCATCAAGAGATTGCCCATCAAAACCAGCTTGAGCTATTCTTAAAAAGACTCACACTGGAAAAGTGAGAGGGACTAGAGCTAGTGATCAATCATTATACAAAGCTTCTATGAAAAGAAAATAATTGAAACTTAAGTGAAAATCTGAGGCATGTTTGTTAACCTGAGGGCAAGATCGTCTTTGATATGAAATGCACAGCTGTCAATGATACTGGTCTCCATTTATGTCTTGACACATTTCTCTGTAGCAAGAAAAATGTGTGGTTTTTAGGTGCTAGCATGCTATTTAGGTGTTGGAGGGTTATTTATTTGTGTTTGTGTTCATTTAATAGTGTCCAGGAAACTAAATTGAAGATTTGGATGAGCTTCAACTCTTCCCATCTGTGCGTGTATTGGAATTTTCAAGAAATTTGGCATGGGAGGATGCTAAATTGCGAACACATCGTCAGTCCTCACCTCATTAACACTGTACTGCAGTAGTTTGTGGTGTGTGCCTGTTTACTCAAAAGCTAGGAAGGTTTTGTTGCCTTGGTTGCTTCTTGAAAATTAAACAAGTAACATCAATTTTGTTCTGACTTAGAGTATTTTATAATACTAATGTGGTTCAAATATCAACGGAAAAAATCTGCTTCTCCTTGGACTGTGATCTTTTCAATTCTGACCCAGTTTTGTGGGCAATATTTGTGGTCTGGTAATGGTGTGTTCAGCTCACAATTAGATCTTCTACTGGGCTTGGAAGTGTTTAGGCTCCTGTGCTGTTTTATTGACATGCTGGCTTAAAGTCCTCATTTGTACATCGTGCCTGTGTTAATTTGATCCAAATGAAGGACATTCCTGCCTCCACTTTGTCGAGGCATCCTGTGCAGAGCTCTGGAAGTGTGACATGATGCCTTTGCTTACCATGACAGATGCACTTAATTTGATTCTGCTTAATGGGGATGTGCAAGTTAGCTGGAGCTTTTGAAGCTTCAGGTATCCTGGTCAGAGCCATTTCCACTTAACATCTGGAAGTAGTTGAAAAATCATTATTTTCTCTTTTTCCTTGAAGAAAGAATTGTAGGCTGACAGAACAAGGCCAGGGAAAACCAGGTGTTTAACTATGTTGCACCATCTTGTAAATGATGTTGTTTTACACATCCAGAGTATGATAGTCTTCAGATAGCTGTATTCAAACCATGAATCACTCGATGGTAAAGGCTTAAAAGTAAAAAGTAAAAGCTTATATATAGGTGTTGAAATTCATCGTCTTATTCTTAGTGTTTGAGCATTGCGTGCTGAATCTTGGGCCTGGGTGAAATATTGTGTAGGAAACTGACACTGATTTTAAACAGGTTTTATCATCTCTCCCTTCTTTTTTTTTTTT
>VZRX01008450.1:66298-125639 GCA_013398075.1 Notiomystis cincta
TTTTTTTTGAGAACTTTTGACTGTGGAGTTGAACCTGATAACTCCTATTCATCTGTATCTAATTTTTTAGTTTTAGTGGAAAGGTCATACTTGGCTCTGGTATTGAGCTTGTGACTGAGTCTGAATGGACCATGTTTTAATTCTTTTTGAAATTTGTTTCACAAGTTATTTTGGTTCCATATCACAGAAACACCAAGCTGAATTTTATTTTGGGGAGAGAAGGGACTGCTCAAACTCAAGGCCCTGAATTTAGATTGGGAAAAGGGAACAGTGATGCTAAAAGATAGCAAAGGTAGTAGAGCTGAAGTTGAAAATAAAGCTTCTATGGTGTATAATATTAAAAAGGTAGGTGTAGGTTTAGGTTTCATCTGTAGGGATAACACACTGCTAAGGAGTGATGACAAGACATTAAGGCAAATGTAGGCCATTGCATTCCAACACTTGTATATCTTTACAGAAAGCTTCAACATAATCTTGACAGACTAATAGAGAGGTCTGATAAAAGGAATTCTATCAATTCTAGGTGCATGGAAATCTAAATGCTACAAGACTAGTACACTATGGAAACAGTAATAGGTTGTGATGTTGGATAATTTTGAGTTTGAACAGAGTGAAGAACCCTTGTGTGCTAGAAAATCCCTGAAACAAGGTCTGTGTCAGGACGGATGGATGATTTTGCTCCAGGCAATAATGCCTTCTTCACTCATAAATTGGAGCTTATGACTTCAGGGAGGTACTGAAGAACTCAGCTGAGCAAATGCATTTCAGCTATATGGAAACAGCATGAATAAACTGAAAAGAAAGTCCTTGTATTTAGTTGGAATGCAGTAGAAGCTGTTTTCTATTGTGTGTGGAGTGTGTTACAGGTTAGGAGGTATTCTCATAGAAGCATGATTTTATTAGTGCATGGAGTAGAATATTATGTATCCAGAACAGCATATTATACATGCTTTAAACTTCTTTGTGATGGACAACTGGTGGAATAAAAGTTGAGAGTGAAATTTGTAATGTTTAACTGACACTTAAATTGGAAATGGTACAGTTCAGAGTTCATTACTATTCCACTTACTGGAAAATATTATAGAAAATACTGCATTATGCTCAAACATGCAACCTGGACTAGCAAAATTCTTAATTTTCTGTGTGCTATCCTGTGGCAATAATACCTCTTTCCACAGCCCTGGTTTTACCACTGCTCTGGTAAAGCTCTGGAAGGTACCAGAAACCTGTTTGATGATGGAAAGGCCTTTAAATATCTGTATGCCTGCCACCTCCTCCTCTGTCATGATCAAAGCTTGTTTTGCTGACCTCTCTGTTCCCTCAGTCACATGGATGATACCAGACTCCATCCATCTTAAATTTACCTCCTGGAAATGCCTTGCTTTTCGTTATTCCTACAGTAGTCTCCCACTTTCTGAATGTGAGATGAAGCTGTCCTCACTGCCAGCTTGTTATTTTCCCGAATATGCTCGCCAGGCTGAAATGATATACATCATAGTTACGGGATTCTGGCTGCCAAACTTTGGTCGTGTATGTATTGCTCAGGCTGCAAACTTCCAAAGCAAACACAGGGAGGAAATCAAAATTAAATTAATCCTCTCCAAGGGTGTATAAAGTATGGCTGTAGTGAGGTTTACATGTTGAAGGTGAGAGGGACTGTTGGTCGTGTGGGAGGCAGAAGCCACTGGTATTCACAGCCCTTTTGTGTTGCATCGCTTGTCTGGACTGGAGTTGCTTGGTGTGAAGACATTAATTTTTTTAATGATAGCTTGACAAATGGCTTTGCCAAACCATGGCTGACTGTAGAACCACGGGCCATTCGTGGCAGTTGGCATTCATAGGGTTAAAGGCAAACAACTAATTTCTCTGGAGCCCTCATAGGTGTGTGTGTGCTTCATTTAATGCAGTCAAAACTTCTTCTCTGGCTGAGACCAAGCACAGCTCTGGAGCCTTCAGTTTGGGACAGTATTAAGGTTGGGTTTGGTAACCTACTGTTTGTTGGCCTTGGCTGAGAGGACTGATTTAGGACAGTGCTCAGTTCTGTTGTACTGCTGGGTTTCAGCTGGCCAGCAGGAGAAATCATCAGTAATCTTGAGGGCATTGATGCCATCTCTCTCAGATAATGTGAGGGTTGGAGGTGTAAAGTAGTGGCTGAGGGCTTGCTTGAAAAAATCCCCACCTACTGGCTATACCTCGTCCATTTTCAAATGGAAAACACGGATAAAAGGAATAATGCCTGCAGGAGATGAAAATGAAATGGAATTGCTTGGCAGAACTTTGTGCAATTGCAAAGTAGACTTGAACGCTATTTCATAAAAAAAAGAGGATGTGGTGGTTTTTTTTCCTTTTCCAGGTTTTGGGTTTTCCATTTGGTTTTGTTTGTTTGTTTTTTGTTTGTCTGTTTTGTTTGTTTTTTTTTTTTCCTGGAGCTGTAGGCTTTATTTTGATAGTCTCACCTGAAATGAATTAATATCCCATATTGTACAGTTATTCAGAAAGAAATTCCTTAGTGAGCAATGGCAGTATTAAATTAATCTACTTCTACAAGTAGAAAAATAGGCTTGATTGCTGGAGTGACAGTAATAACTGTTCTTCACCAAATATTGTGCACAGGAAGAAGGAAATAGAAACCTTGTCTGTTTTTTTCTATAAGCATAAATGGACTTCAGCATCATAAATCTAATACAGAATGCCATCAGTGATCACCATGATCTACCTGCTGCTTCCTCTGAAGCTTATTAAATATTAGGAGCAGTTAAACTTTTGTCTTGCATAATTTAATTGTCTGGTTAAATTGTTTTGAGAAGTAAAGCTGTAACTGAGTAGCTTAATCTTGACTTGTTCTGGGTGAAAAACTTTGATTACACCAGAAGTAGACAAGTTCAGGTGTTAAAAATGTGTTTATCCTGCTAACACAGGGAAATGCATCTGCTTTCAGTCTTGCAATACTGTCTGTTCCTGAAGCTTTGCTACTACTCCCTGTTGCCCAAGATGAGATGTGGGGAGATAGTAAAGCTTTTATGGAAGATCTCCTGTGGTGGGAAGTTACTGATGTGTTGTCTTGCGAATTATCTCTCCCATCTTTCATAAGTTTAATCTTTTTACAAATCCTGTGTTTAATTTCTACTGATAGGAAAACAATTTTCCATGGCTTCCCTGCTAAATACTGGAGAAACTTGTCAGTCATTAATCAAGCACAATAGTGTGGACCTAGGAGGGAAAGGGTAAGAATTATTGTCTGTACTTCTTGATGACTGTACAAGGACTGACTCCCTGCCAAAGTGGTTAACAGAGTTGAAGTAATGTACTGTGAATGTCAACTCGTTGATCTGCAGATCTTGAAACTTTTCCATGAAGTGCAGAGTCCAGTCATGAACTTAAGCTTGCCTTTTTTTTTTTTTCTTTAATATTGATAGTAGAAGTTCTGAACCCTCAGGTAGAAACCTCTGATGTAATGACATCTTCAATGAAAAAAGGCACTGTTCTGGGGAGAATCAAGGAACTTGTAAGTTTTAGAAACCACTCCTGTCATTTATCATTTCAGTCCATTTCCTCACCCATGAATGATGCAGGATGGCTGTCTGCCATAAAGCCAAACTGTAACAAGATGTAAAATGGTGAGGTTTTTTTTTTTATTGTTTAAATGGTGAACTTTAAGTTCTGTTATTAGTGATTCATTTATCTATACTTTGGTTTGTTCTATATGTAAAAAACTTATTTATAATTTGAATAAACAAATATCCATCAGTTTGATACTCTGAATCAAGTTAAGGCCCTGACTTAAATTGTATTACTCTTCAAAAGCTTGGCATAAGAGCATGTGCTCTATTTGATAGCTATGTAGCAAAGAGAAAATACAGCAGGAAGGGTGGTGTGTATCTTGTAGTTGTACTTAAAAATGCTCGACAAGGTTACTTTGGAAATTTCATGATCATAAGAATACAATTTCTTCCTTAAAGGTTTGTAAATTGCATCACTGAAATTATTGCAAGATACGTTTATTAGTGGAGACAATTTTTAAGATATTAGATGTCATCCCAGTGGCAATGTTTTCTCATTGCTTTTTTATTCTTGCTTTTTGCCATTTGGTAAATATAAGTGTCTGCCAAACTAAACTGGTTTTTAAAAGCCAAATGCAGGCCCTAGTAATAAGGATTTGTGTGATTTTAGGTAGTTATTTTTCATAATCCATTAACTTAATTAAAACGAATCATAACTTGGTTATGGTTTACTGAAACATCTGAACTTTGAAGCTGAATTTTGTCCAAGTTAAATTCCAAAGTAGAGAAAGGATGTTGTTTTCATTTTTCAGGTTCTATGCATGATAGTGGCTAGCCAAATTCTTTTTGTTTTTCTTAGATTTGCTATAAAGGTTCAGCAATTGGGAAGCTCTTCTTATGTGAATAGATACTCAAGTGTACATATTTAATAACTCTTTCCTAGTAGTATCTAACATGAGTTATTGGTATTGTAAAAGAGGTAGGTTGCCTTTTTTGAGGCAAGTGAGGTGTAGCTTTTGCTTGAAACACAGAGTAGTTTTAAATTTCCATTAGCAGATGTATGGTGGATATATGATATATGTGTAATTGTAGCCATTCTACTAATATAAAAAAATACCATGTGCATAACTGGAAGCTCTTCAGTCTTACATGAAGCATTAGCAACTCTCTGATTTAGACTATGGAAAATAAGTATTTTTTAGCTTGATTGAAAATTATTCTGAGATATTATGATGTCCTTTTTCACAATAATAGGTTTTCATATTTGGCTAACATTGTCTATATGCCAAGTAGCATGGCTTGAAAAGTACTCTTTTGCATCTTCAGATTTAATGTGATTTTTTTTTTCCCTAATCTACCTTGCATTTTTTGTCCTGCATACAAAAAACTATAGTGAGAAAATTGTTAACAGTATTGAATTGTGTTACTTTTCCCTTTTGTCCCTGTCTTATTTTAGAGGCCAACTTAATTCTCCATCTAGGTAGACTTGATAAATGGAATTGTTCCAAGTCTTGTGTGTGAATACAAGGCAAGGATAGACTAGAGAGTTGAAAACCTGCCAAAACAAACTTGGTGAAATAGCTTCGTTTGTCTGGTGCTGCACTTTCTAACACCATGGGGCTTTTTAAAGGTATTTCCGTTCTCAGATGTATGTGGTCTATCAGGTATCACGAGAGGCAAGTGCCTTTGTGACCCATGAAGTCCGTGTCCTCCAGCACTTAGGTGGCATTTCAGTCACCCTGGTAAGCAAGAAGGGACCCAGCTCAGCCCAGCCATCCTGGCTGACACCATAAAACTCGTGGTATTTGAAGTAAAAGCTGCTGTTTTGTATAGAGGTGGCAAAAAGTACTACAGTGCCTTAAAAAGGCAACTTCATATAAATGAAGTTATTTCAGAGTTCTTTCAGTTTGGCATTTCAAATGCCTGTCTTCAGTTTGCAAAGCATTAAAGTGCAATTTAGGAGCTCCTTGCCACATTGAATTTTGAGTACTTTGCATTTTAAGCTGTGTTTATCTTTAAGAAGCATCTTGGTAGTTGTTTCGAGGGTTTAGGAATGTATTTCATTACAAGTGTAATAATTTGAGTAATTTCAAGGCAATACAAGATTGAACCTCTGTTCAGAAAACCTGACCTGTAAAGGAAATCACTGAAATACCTTTATTTCCTTAATCTAGTATAAGGTTGGGAAAGGAACATAATAAGTGTCTTGGAATACAGAACAAAATTGCTGCAAAGAGAAAGGATTAAGATCTTGTCCATGCTTGGTGTGAATGAGAGAATTAGATTTTAATATTGGATCAAATTTTACTGTGCACACTAAACTAGCTTGTCCTTTCTGGTGCCTCTGCTGAGTCATGAAGGAATGAAAGATTGGCCTAGATATTTGTAGGACTAATACTTAATTCTTATGTATACACTTATAACTAACAGCTAACACTGCTTTGAAATAGAACTCAAAATGAAAAGGGTCTATTTATGACCTTTTTCAGACTCTATGCTTTGTCTGCTCTCATGATGGACTTGTTCACAAGCGAGTATTTTTCCTAGTGCTGGTTTTAAGCTGTAAATTGGAAATGGATTGTCATTTAGGAATTGAGTATATTCATCCTGTGGACAGACTCTGCCTGCTGATGTGAAAGATAAAATCTTTCCAGTTTTACTACAAAATTCTGGATTTTAAAAATAATTCAGGTACAAAATTACATTGTGCTGTACATTCCCATCCCACCCTTTTTTAAAATATGGGATGATTGTATAATAATATAAAATAAAATTTTGAAGGAAAAATACTTTTTGGAGTAAAAATACTTTCAAGAGGAACAGATGTTTCTTACAGTCTGAAGCAGTGCTCTTAAATTTATGTGTTGAAGCTGCTCAACCATGAAGATAACCTCCACAATACTTACACAAAAGGATCACAGAAGTTTAATTACATCAGTTCTTGGTGTGTCTGTATTGTGTGCTGTTGATATTTAACTCTTCTTTTAGCCTTTTTCATTGCAGCATAATAACTATTTCAGTGAAGACTAATTGCGAAAATTATTTTGTAGTCATACTATAATTTTTACTGAAGTTCTATTGTTTACTTCTCTAGCTGTGGAATACAGAGTCCCTGGTTTGAGTTAGGCTAATTTTTGTTGGAATCCTGTACCCTTGCAGTGCCTGATCCAAATTACATTCAGTTGAAAACCCTGGAACGTTCAGCTCAGCTGTGTTTAATGAGAGTTGTGTCTTTAAAACCTTTGGTGTCCCCTTGAACACAACCTAGGATCATTTACAGGAGTACCAGAGCTGATCAAGAAACTGAATCCAAGTTCCCCAGTGTCATCCCTCTGCTGCTTGCACAGATGCTGTGGTTTGGGCTGAGAAAGTGGAGAAAATAAGCAAGCAAGGATGAACAACCTGTGAAAAAGGAAAAAAAAACCAACACACAAATCCCGCCCTTTCCACATTCACATCCCAAACCTCTAAATGCTAAAAAGTTAGAAGCAGACACTGGATGAGGAAGTGTTCATCTCTTACAGCTGTAAGAATGAAAGGGAGCCTGACAGATATTTGAAGGAGGAAGCTAAAAGTCTGAGTGGTAAGAGTCCTTGCTTGGTCAGGAAGAGTGGGACAAGGTGAGAGATCTCCCAGGTACATGGCCAGTGTCTTCTGTTTGTTAATGCCTATGAAACCCAGGGGTAACCCCTTGTTCCAATCTGCTCCCTCCAGTTCTGTTTTTTAATTCTCTGCTTGCTTGAATAGCAGAGGTGTGTGTAGTGGATCAGAAGGTGGTCAATAATTGTTGAAACAAACAGGTTTCAATGCAAGACCGTAGTCTAAAATTTTATTTTAGGTTGAATTTCTTTTAAATAAACTTAAAAGCAGTACATGACCTAAGTTGAAACAGTAGTCATGGTTTTGAACCCAAGCATTATATAATTAGGAAAGTCTGTAAAATTTTAGCTTGCCTTTGTCATGTTTATGAATTCGAAAAAAATCTTCTTTTTGGACCTTTTCTGCCTCAGTGAATATTAAAACCAGATGGTGCTTGTTTGAAGATCTACTGTTAATTTTTGTTGTCACACTAATTGTGGTACCAAGATTTCAGGTGTAGTGCTCACAGCAAATTTTGGATAGAGTGGCATTTGCCCATCTTTCTAATATGTCAAGTCAGCTTGTTGCATGTAAAAACTCTTCAGCTGCCTACGGGTTGTTGGAGGTGAAGTGATGACCTAAGAGTTATGAAATTTTGACATTGTTGGGTGTATTACTACTATATTTAACCTTAAGTTTTACCTTAAATCAGGTGTGAAAACACATTGTGTGCATGCAGAAAGATGGCCCACAGTTTTAGGGACTTTCATAGGGGATGTCTGACTCCTGCTGTAAGAATATTGAGCATCAAAATAGGAAACTCCTACTGTGAATTTTGCTATGATTAAACTATCTCATTAATGATCTCATCTCATCTCATCACACAGTTCTCTTTGGACAGTGGTTAGTTGTACTTCTTTCTCTTGAATGATAAGTTAAAAACCAGTATTTTGTCTTGTAAATGGCTGCTGTTTAGTATAGTCCAGCATGGGAGAAAGACTGATAGGGCTCTAATGTTTATTTTCCAGCCTTGGCAGGCTTGGATTAGGGTTGAACAATAATAGTATTCTTAAATGTAAAAACAAGGGTGTGGTTCCAAAATTGCTCAGTCCAGTTGCACAGGCAGCTGACCAGAAGAGTTAAACCCAGACTTCTGCTATCTGGATTCAGCTCCCAGCTTTGTTTCAGACTGATTCACTCTGCTTGATTTCTGCAACTCTTTCCAGTTTTCATGTGCCTATAGGGTTAGATTTTTAAGCTAACTCTTAGCATACTTTAAATAATAATTATACACACATATATTTATATAGGGTTTCTTTAATGCCACATTGAAAAATATTTTGGCTACCTGAATCTCTGTGTCTCCTGTAAATCATATGACTTCCTACAGCCATTAGATGATGGTGTGTGTGAGTGTATTTTTTTGCTGCTGAGAACAGGAAACAAAGTGTATCCTAAGCTTCTCAGCCATCTTCCTTCCAGTCAGCGATGATTTCCGTAAACCTACGGTCCCGTTTACTGTGACCTCTCTAGGTAAGAGAAAGGCAGTGGGGTTTGTAGTTTGCCTTACTACTGAACTCAGGCCAAATAGTGACTAATGAGCATACCAGATGTTTCTGCTTTTGGACGCTTTTTTTGGAAGGAACTATATTAACCAATTTATCCTTCCTCCCAGGAGATAATAGGACAGCAGCATAGCTGAGATCTGACTATTCATTACATGAGAAGAAAATATTAATGTTGACCCTTGCCAGTAGGATTTGAATCTAACCTTCTTCTCTTTTTGCTGAAAAAAATGCATGCAAGTAGTTTTCTTCAAATCTTTCAGCTACTGTGTTGTGTTGTGATGTCAACCACATTTTTAGCAATTTGGAATACAATGAGTCAGATTTTTTGTGCAAATCCAGGGGATCTACATTGACTTAGCAGTGTTACTCCAGATATTTATTCATCTTACCATGAAATTGTAATCTGACCTCTGCTTTTGAAGAATGAACAACCCATGTTTGATTTGGTTTGCACTTGGGATAGGGGAACTATGGAGCTGAAAGCAAGTTTCTTCTCTGCCTTTGTTGATGAGCTCTCAAAGGCATTCATCTGTAGTTAATTATGTTAAGTATGAGAGAGGATGGCTCTATTGAAGTTTCTTATCAGGAAGTACTTGCAGGCAACCTAATTTCTAGAGTTCTTGTGATCCAGTGGATGTTCTACCTTTTCCTCCTGGCAGGAAGGTAAAGGTAGCAGCTGAGGACCTCTGTGTGGGACAGCCAATGAACAGGAAGAAGATGGTTGTAGTGACTTCAGTTTTAGTAGTAGCAGAGTTTCTGTAAGAAAATCATGAAAAAGAGAATACAAGCATGGAGAGAGACCTTCACAGGCATTGTTCTTTGCAGCTCTGCCCCAGGGACTTCCTCTCTGGGTGAAAGGAGGCCTCACTTCTTGGTACCTTGTCCTGCTGGGCTCAGGGGAAGGAGAGGCTCCTGCTGCAGGCAGAGCAAGGTTTTGCATGGCTCCTCTCCCTCCCTTTCTTTCATTATATGCTACCATTTCCCCAATGTCCAGAACCCAGCTCTTACTCCAAATGCTTCTGTTGCCTCATCCTGCCCTTGAGTCCAGGATGCAAAGATATTTTGAGCACCTCATGCAGGTGGTCTGTGTGTTAAGAACTTAGGACCTTGAAAATTGATTTCCTTTGATTACCCTCTGTTCCATTGTTCATGAAATACGCTTAACTACAAGGGATGAAGTCAAGAATGAGGTCATAGTTCTAGAACCATTAATCAGTACAGTCATTGTGAATATCCAGGTGGAAAATTGTAACAACAGTTTATGCTCACATCTGCATAGAATATGTACCATAAATTATGCACAAAATCAGACATCTTTTAAGTGAACAGCATTATTTAAGGCATGCTTCCAGAAATCAGAAGAACCAAACCCCCTTGATAAAGCAGGTACTTGCATCATTTTTACTGATTGCTTGCAGATTTCTCCTTGAGGCAGAATGGAACAAAAAGAATGGAGTGATATGGCTTCACAAACCAGCTTGTTGTCATGAGCCACCCAATTAATGTAGTAATAATCTCCTTAAGAAGCCTTTTTCTGTACATGTGTACATCACCGTTTCTGTAGCTTGTTCATTTTGCCTAAAAGATTCAGGAAATGTTAAGTTTAAAGGTCAGTAAATTTTAGTTCTGATTTCTGTGTGGTAGCAAATACCTGACTAAGATGACTGTAGGAATTAAATGTGAGAATGTGCTATGCTTAAATTTCTTTTGAACATCAAATTTGAAACAATAGGCTGACATTCTTAAAGGTTGATTTGGGACCAAATAGATACTTTTCTTGATGTTGAGATAAAAATGATTTAGTCCATAAATGTATCTATATCTTTCTGAAGCACGGTAGATTTCATGTCCATTGAAAAAACTTCATTTCTAAGCAGCAGAGTTGCTTTGCTTTTGTAAGTGGACATGTGTTCTCCTGTAATAACATCCCTGTAATGATTTTCATGTGTGCTGACTGCTCCCAAATGCAGTGTGGGCTGGAGTCCTTTCTAGCTGAAAATTCAGGAGTTTCCAATGTACATCCTTATTCTTCCATGCAACATAGCTTCTGATAGAGCTGTGTTGATAATGTGCCCTGCAGAGGCACCTGAAAGGGCAGAGAGTGTCCTGTTTCTGTGGCAGGATGCTCTGACTCCAAGCTGGAGGGGGCAAAAACTGAACCAGACCTGACAAGAAACTGAATCTGGTGCTTCAGTCTGTGGTCATTGTAATAGAAGCTGTTTCAAGTTTAATATCCTTTGTGCCGGGATGGGTGGATGTAATTGGACCGCATATCTAAATCTAGGAATTGTTTTCCTCCCTCATTCTTAAGCTTTCTTTAGTGCAGAGTGTGGTGTCTGCTTATAGGTGGGTCAAATAGTAAGATTTAACTGTGTTTCTTCATTGTTCTTGCTCACATGTTGAACTGAGTGTTTATATCAGAGTGTTAAAAGCTCATTCTGAGCACCCCCAGTCTGATCTGGGCCTTATTTTGTGAGCTGATGTACGTATGGGCCATATAATGATTACTTATCATAAAGAGCTTCTGAGGTCCTGCTGTTCTTGTGTGGCTTTTGTTTGTTTCATGTGACTTGAAGTCGGAAGGAGGCTCTTGACCTAAGTACTGTATTAATGTTTCACTGTCTTCTCATTAGATGTTTTCATGAGGTTGTAAGTGTACTGGGAGACAAGAAAAAGGTTATAGATGAGTTCTGAAGTTGTTTAGCTGAACTTGGAATATCTTTCTTGGAGTGAGACAGAGAAGGAAAGAATAGTGGAAAAAAAGGCAGCAACTGAAGGGGGGAAAAAGTTGGATGTGTTTTATAACCATAAATGGTAAAAGTAACCTTGCTCCGCTGCCAGCAAGCAGAGAGATGGAATAAGGTTTTGATTTACAGGAACAGCTCAGCAAGGGCCTTGTAGAGTGCTTCATGCCTGCTATAAAAATGTGATTAGCTATAAAATGGGAGAGATTTAACAAGAGTTTAAGGATCGGCAACAGCGCTGTTTCACTCAGAATGTGGATGCTTTGCTTTTAGAGTTCTGTGAACACAAGCTGGTTTGGAAAACATTACGTCTTTCAAGAGAGAATGTGGATTATTTTTACATATTACCTGAACATGTTACATGCTACATGGTTCTTTGCCCATGCATCATGAGGTATCTAAAATTAAGCAACATTTATCCCTATAATTGTTCCTTCAGATAACTGGAGAGGATCTAAGTTTTTACAGTAACCTGCCTGAGGACAGAGAGGTAGATAGGAGATGCTTTCCCTTAATTTCAGTATTCTGTCTTGTTATGTAGCCTTTATGGTCTTTCCCTACCTTTCCCTAGCCATATATTACAGTTTTACTCAAGAAGATTTGTCAGCTTTAAGCTTCAGTGGTCATTCCAGTAAAGCTTCGTAGCTGTGGACACCAAAAGCCTTTTTCCCACTTTACTGTTCCCTAGCTTCCAGCCCTGGAGTGATGAAAGCTCAGAGATTAAATTTTCTTACCAAGATGGTTATGAGCAAATGATTTATCAGGAAACATGCCACGCAGAGTTTGGGGAGCAGAGGAAGGAGAACAGCACCATTTTGGGGTGCCTGGTGTCATTCCTTGTGAAGATTCCACTGGAGGGAAGTGGAAGACAGGGTATGGGAATTTCTTTCTGAAAGTCTATTAATTTGACTTGAATGGTATTTGCTCAAAAAACCCCAAATGCTTTAAAACTTACTTTTCTATGTATTTTTACTCAAGGATCAATAAGCAACAGTTTCAAACTGCTGGGTAATAAACAGAGTAACTGAGGGGATTCATAAAGGCAAAGTTTTGATATTCTGTAATATTGTAATTAATCTAAAATCACTTTGTAAGAAAGTATTGCTAAAATCCCTCAAGGAAAAAAAAATATTCTTTTTTCTCCACTGAAGATGATGTGTTATTCATTAGTATCATGATACAGTGAGGAACTATTGCACTGTAACAGTTTTATTGGTGTCTAAATATGCTTACAACAGGTTTAAGATACGGATGCAAAATGCAGAATTGAATTTGGAATATATTTTCTTTAGTGAAATACAACGGAAACTTTCCTTCCCATATTATGTACTCATTAAATACTGGAGGTTTCAAAACTTAATTTTAAGTTCAAAGACTCTGAATGGGTTGTTAAGTAGTAATTAAATGTGAAAAAGCCATTTTGCATAGGCTCTGAACACAATTCTGGTTTTAACCAAGAAAAAAATTGTGATTGAATACAGTGTACTCACTGTCAAAGGAATATTTAATAGGTTAAATTTTCAAGGTAATTGAATTTTCTTGGCAGTTCAGAAGCAGAAAAAGATTTAAAAATTGGATAGTTGTACTAACACTGAAGATTTAACTTACTGATGACTGAGTTTAATTATTGGCTTTTCCACATGATCAGCTAGCTACCCATTGATGAAATCGATTCTTGGAAACTGAAAAAGAAAACAAAACTGGTTGCTACATACATCCAAAACTGAAGATAAATCCAAAGTAGTTCTAGGATCCCGTGGCTGTACACACTGACATTAACCCTGCCAGCCTCTGTTTTGTGTGTTAGCTGAAATCTCACTGTGTGTCCTGTGTGCTGAATGGGGCCTTCTGTTTGCAGATCTGAAGTGAGGATGCATTCACTTCAAACAACATATTGGCTTAGGGAGAAGAATGTACAACTGTGCCTTTGTTGTTGGGTTTTGAAGCCCATCCCCTTCCCTCCCCACAGTCATTAAGTTATGAGGGGAAAATTCCACTGTTAATTTTGCCTTTAAATCATAGAATTGTTTAGTTTGAAAAGGACCTTTAAAATCATTGAGTCCAACCATTTAACCCAGCACTGCCAAGTCCACCACTAAACTGTGTCCCTAGGCACCTAAGTCTTTTAAAAGACCTCCAGGGACGGTGACTCCACCAGTTTCCGGGGCAGCCTGTTCCAGTGCTTCACAAGTACCTTGAAAAGGATGGCCACACAGTCACAGTGTGTTCCACTAAGTGACTTCTTGCTGTGTTGTGGGTGTCTTGTATAAAATCATGAGTTTGATCTGCTGTGTTCTTTACCTGGTCTCTCGTTTCCTAGCTGGAATGTGAAAACTTTTTCCCCAGTGTTAATTAATTTACATTAATTTCTTTCTTTTGTCAAGTTACAGACCTTAGGTAGCATCAGGTCAGACTTCAGGCCAAGGAAGTAGCTGCTAAAAACACTGTTGCCTTGTCCAAATTTGGGAGTACATAGAAGTGCAAAACAGTTCCTAAACTATGATTAAAATCTTCTTGCCTTAATTCCTGCCCTCCACCCCACAAATGAAAAGCTGCTAAGCAATTCAAAGCTTGACACCTGTACTTCAGGTATCTAGTGTTGCTGGGAGTTAGCTTTCTGCATTTTGATTTCCAGGGCTGGCTGTTGAAACAGAGTCATACTATGGTAGAAGCTGCTTTCCTCTGTTACTCATGGTGTAGCATCTGAAGATGACCTCTCACTGTAAAATAAAAAGATTTTGTGTCTTCTTAGTTGTATCTGTGTCTGTAAGTAGTTTTTCTGATCCTCACCTACATGAAATGGAAATGCAGTTGTTATTATCAGAACTGATTCTTGAAGCATGGATAATTAGTTAAGGTTGTAAGCCATGCCAGCACTTTCTTAACACTGATGCAGTGTTTTCTTTTCATAGACATATAATTCAGCCTCAGTCATAGTCAATGCAGAAGAAATTACTTGGTCAGTGTTAAGTTGGGTGGTCATTTGTAGAAAAGAAGGTGCTCCTGTCTGTTCAGATTACCTTATTTGTCTTACCAGATCCTAAAGCATGATTTATCCTATTACCTAATGTAAGGGAACTTACCTTACAGTTTGCACCTTTGCAGGCATTTTGTCAAATGTTTTGGGGCTGCTTTTTCAGCTGTAAACTGATGTCTGAAAAGTATTGCTGTGATGACTAGTCCCTGTCAACACAAGTATCAGTACACAGGATTTCTAGTTCAGCAGGTTCTGCTGCAGTGATGCTTCACATAATACTAACTTCCCTTTAGAATATGTTCAGTACTTATGTAGACAAAAACAATTGGATGTTTCTAAGAAAAAAATGCCTGTTTGGCATGGCAGCATTAATCTCAATATTTGTATGCTTATATTAAGTAACCTGCAAAATACAAATGTGAATTTCTGTCAGAAAAAAAGAAGTGTTTCTAAGCTTTTATTGCAAAGGCTTAAATATAACAGTTTTATTTGGACGCTGAAAAATACAATTGCCATATCACAGTAATGTGGCATAAATACATAGCATTAAGACTTAGTCTTGTCACCTTTTTTTATAATTTTTCCTGTTTGTTGATGTATTTAGCATTATAGATTAAAGCTTTTGCACTGAACATAGCAAACTGCTTCACTATGGACATTAAAATATTTTAAATTCTTTCTGAGCAATACCACATACTTGACATTTCATATTATTCAAGTAATGAAGTGTACTAAGAGCATGGGTAGCACTAACTCATCACTCCTCTTTAAACCCTGAGAGAAAATGAGAGCATCTCATTTCTGCACCAAGAAGAAGAGTGCTTCATGCTTCCCTTGTTACCTTCCTGTATCTGAAAAAGATGACTTTTCACCAGTGGAACCTTGAATAGCTGCAACATCTCGTTTGAACAGACAAATATTGTGTACTTTTTAATTGAATCAGTGTGCAAAAACCTGACAAGAGGTGTTTGGCTGTGTTGCTCCCATTTAAAATTTTTTCCAGCATTGATTTGTATCCTAACTTTGAAATTCCTGTGTATTCATGTCTTAATGTCAGTAGTATCTGAAGAAACGAGCTGAAGATGATTTTATGTTTGAGAAAGAGGGAGTGGAGGGGATACAGTGTGTATGTACACATATATATGTGTAGTCTTTTTAAAAAAATTGGGCCCTCTACTAATTTTCTAGTCTGAAGGAGGTTCTATTGGTAGTAGTGAGTAAGTGGCAAATAGTAAGGTCAGGACCTCATTTCCAGCTAGAGGACTTGCCCTTCTTGAGAAAATATTCCTTCATGAGGGAGTGGAAAAGGCACTGATACCAATTTATTTACAGAGGGCTGAACAGCCACCAACTGTATGAAGTTTAACAAGGGCAAGTGCTGGATTCTGCACCTGAGATGGTGTTGTGTGTACAGACTGGGGAAGGAGAGGCTGGAGAGCAGCACTGCAGGAAGGGGGTCCTGGTCAATGCCAAGTTTGACATGAGCCAGCAGTGCCCTGGCAGCCAGGAGGGCCAACCCTGTCCTGGGGGGCATCAGGCACAGCATCACCAGCCGGGCAAGGGAGGGGATTGTCCTGCTCTGCTCTGAGCTGGGGCAGCCTCACCTCCAGTGCTGGGGACAGTCTGGGGTGCCATGATATAAGAAAGGTATAAAGTCATTAGGGAGCATCCAAAGGAGAGCCCTGAGGATGCTGGAAGATCTGGATGGGAGCAGCTGAGGTCACTTGGTCTATTCAGCCTGGAGAAAAGGAGACCGAGAGGAGACCTCATTGTGGTCTTCAACATCCTCACAAAGGAAAGAGGAGTGGGAGACACTGATCTCTTCTCTATGGTGAACAGTGACAGGACCCAAGGCCTTAAACTGAGTCAGGTGAGACTTAGATTTGGTATCAGGAAAAAATTTTTCACCCAGAGGGTGACTGAGCACTGGATCAGGCTCCACAGAGAAATGGTCACAGCACCAAGCCTGACAGAGTTCACAGAGTTCAAGAAGCATTTGGACAATGCTGTCACACCTGATGTGGTTCTTGGGGGGTCCTGTGCAGGGCCAGGAGTTGGCAATTATCTTAATGGTCCCTTCCAACTCAGCATATTCTAAGGTTCTATGATAGGTGCAGGTCTCTTGGCTCAGTGTAAAGTAAGGAATTGCTGTCATAAGTTTAATCAAACCTGTTGAGTTGATAGGAGGGTCAACCCTTGTGTGGGAGTGTCCCATTTAATGGTTGTGTCTCAGGGTGGGCGTTGTGCATCAGCAGCCTTGTCTGTACAAGGGCGTTTCTTTGGCGTGTAAGCGAAACGCTGTAATTGCGCCACAGAAGGTACAGCTGGGTACCCAGTGGCAAACCTCNCAGGAGTTGGCAATTATCTTAATGGTCCCTTCCAACTCAGCATATTCTAAGGTTCTATGATAGGTGCAGGTCTCTTGGCTCAGTGTAAAGTAAGGAATTGCTGTCATAAGTTTAATCAAACCTGTTGAGTTGATAGGAGGGTCAACCCTTGTGTGGGAGTGTCCCATTTAATGGTTGTGTCTCAGGGTGGGCGTTGTGCATCAGCAGCCTTGTCTGTACAAGGGCGTTTCTTTGGCGTGTAAGCGAAACGCTGTAATTGCGCCACAGAAGGTACAGCTGGGTACCCAGTGGCAAACCTCTTTGCCTACTTTGTATGCAGGGAAAGGAAAGGAGTGATGATCACCTTCAGGACTCAGGAGTATGAAGCTGAAGAGAATGGAGCTGCTCCTGCTGAGCACCAAAGCCCTACAGAATTTGTTACAGGATGTACTGGAGGAGATTTGCTTGTAATTCTCCCAGAGTCCAGCTTTTATCCTAACCCAGTTAGGATGTGTCCTCTGGCCAGTAAACTGCTTGTAAATGTGCTGAAATTAATTCTGCTGGGCTCTGCACAGAGCACTGACGGTGGGAAAGACAGTAACTGTGTAAAACTCTTGAGTGGTTCCACATGTTGAATTTCCTTCCCCTTGCCATTCACATCCAAATCACCACCAAATATTCTCTCTGGCAAGCACATCCCTGTTTTCAGGTATTTAGGCTTTGTGTTGAGAAATAGGATGTAACATTATTTTTTTCTGTCTTCATGTCCTCACCTCTGTTTTTCTCCTCCCATAAATCTTACATGTTTACTGTACTCAGTTGTGCCCTTTTGCATCCTTAAAACTTCAAACTTTATTTGTTCTTGTCTGCATTCCATCTTATACCTACAGAAATTAATTTCATTTTCTGTGCATACCTGACTCACCCATGTTTTTTTCTGCTGCCAGTCTGGTTTATACTCTTTTTCATTATCCTGTGTTGTGGGTTTTTGAGAAAATATGAAGTAGAGGGAGCTTAATCCCTATGTTAGTCTCCATCGCCCAACTCCCTCTACCCCCAAAAAGCAACCACCTTTAACCGACAGTCAACTGTGATCTAGCATTCTAGGACAAAGATTACTTTTTAACTTTTAAAGTCAAGACTGGTGCTTTATCAGAGCAAGTCTTTCCTCTCCTCTGCTCCTTGCCTCTCCTTCTTCATCCGTTTTTCCTTGTGCAGGAATTTGTGAAGCTACCTAGAGTCAGATTTCTTGGAGAATGGACAAGCATAGGATTACTTCACAACCATGATTTTCCTTGGTTTCTTTTGGAGGTGGTAGTTCTGTGGGATTCTGTGGGGTACCTCTGAGTTAAACTGTTGTCTCAATTGTCTCAGTCTTTTCAGTTAGCAGAATTCAGCCTTTAAGATCATTTAGGGTAAAGATGATTCTTGCAGAAACAAGCCTCTGATTTGTGTCTTTTATGAAAAAGAATATGATCATTGCTGTGACTCAATAGGTAAAACTTTGAAAGATGTTCACATTCCTCTCCCAAGTGCTAGGAGAAAAGTACTTTTCCCATCCTAACTGCACTTGTGCCATAAGTGAACTGTATTAATGGTGCTTTTTGGAGAAACCATACATGCTTTGAAGAGCTTATTTATTGCCTGTAAATGTGTGTTCTTACACACACCTAAACTCCACGCTCTTTGCAGATGGGTATTTGTGGAGGAGGGGATCAAAAAGAAAAAAAAAACCCAAACAAAATAACAATTGAGCAGCTTGGTGATAATCAGAATTTTCTTGTTTGGAAATATTTTCCCATTTAGAAATTATTGCTTTCAGCTGTGAAAATAATGGGCTTTTCCTGCAGAGTAAAAGAGGGAGGATGCGTTTAAGTATTTAAAATAAATATCAATTCTCTTTTGCACGCATGGAAAAATAATGGCTCTTGTTTTAAGATCGCATAGGGATTCTATAAATATTGCTTGCATTTGTGGATAAGTTATTTTATTAGGTCAGGTCAGAGAAGCCTTGCTTGAAAATGTATCTCTTAATGCTGAAGCTGTACTGACACCATTTTTGAACAACCTCTTCAAAACAAGAATACCTTAGGGGTAGTATGTAAACAGAAGCTTCAAATAAACGTCTTTTATTGGTTGCACTGACATAATCTAGCAGTGATAATTATCTTGGGGCTGGATAACTGCAGAGTTCTTGGAAATATTGCTGTGTTTGACTCAAGAACTGCCAGTCTAGCAGGTGATGGGGTGCTTCAAACACTGCCAATCAAGTTCATTTCGTATCTGCCACTTTTTAGGAAAAGCAGCCTGGCATTTATTCATGGTGATTTTCCCTAAGACTGCTGTTAAGTCTTTTTTCCAAGTATAGTGAAATACTTTACAGAAACATATTGTGACCCAGCTAAGAACAACATGATGATCCGAGGGTAAGCCTCCAGGGAGTGTGCAGTGTCGGATAGCTGGACAATAAAACTTCTTTCTGACATGTTGCTTTCTCTGAGCGTTCAAGCATTACTGAAGGAGAAAAACAAAGCTTTGCATAAGGGGTCTTCATGTGCCACCCAGTGAGTTTCAGGCTTTGGGTTTTTTTCTGCTTGCTTTAAGAGCAAAGGTCAAATACCATTTGCCTGGTTTCTTCAAATGCTCCCACTCTCCACAGAAGTGAGTCCATTTCAGACTAGACTTCTACTGAGAGCCTTGCTCCAAAAGCAGCGTTACCTGTTGGTCCCTCACACTGAAGCCTGGAAATCTTCTGTCCCAGGTGGGAGAAGGAGTTTGGAATGAGAAGGTCTGGTGCTTACATTGTTTGTGTAATTGTTTCAGGCAGCAAAGATGGAAATGTCTTAATGTAGGGGCTGCTTTGAAACAACACAGAACAGGCAGGCATTATGCTGTGTGCATGTTGCTGGGCAGTGTTGGTAGTGGCATTGCTTTAAAGAAACTGGATAGTGTTTTTCAAAAATTATTTAATTCTCATGCTGAAGTACCATTGAGTTAAAGTATTGTGTGTGAAAGATGTTTTCATATGGCATGTCCTACCAAATTTTTTATTATACTAGTCAAATAATGAATCTTTTTGGCAGAAATGTATTTAATAGGCAACCATTGATTATGGCTTTCAAAGGAATTGCACAAGTACTGCTTGGAGAATAATGTAACTTACTCAGCCTTTGCTGAAGGTTGCACAATAAAAACCAAATGTAACTTCACATTCAGACTAGTTCAGTTTGCAGAGTTTGCTCTTTGAAAAGCTTAAACCTATGTATGAGATAAGAGAATAGAGAGTTAATCATCAGGCTACCTTTTTCCAGAAACTTGGATTAAATGAGAATGAGTCTGCAAACAGCAGCACTTAAAAAGAGTATATTATTGTAAGTAATGCTCTCCACATCCTGAGAGGAGATAGAAGCAAGACACCTGTGCAGTGTAATTCTGCACCTTAAGGCATAAAGAGTTCAGGGCTTACCTTTCTTGTTTAACATGAATTGAAGAAATGGGAAAAACAAGTGTATTTTGGGTGGTTTTAGCTCTGTCTTTAAAACAGCAGCTCAAACTTCATCCAGACTGCTCCTGGCCAAAAATGGTGAGTGGGGTAGAGTGTGTTCTCCCTGAAGCACCTAGCACAAAAGAATTGTATTCCCATTTGGCCCTCGGTGGGCAGTGTTGGTTGACTGGAGATTCTCTTTGAGGATGGAACTAAAGATGCTGCTCCTGAAATGTCCTGCTGTGGTCAGAATCTTGTAGAAGACCAGTAGGGACTGTTATTACCATACTAGTTTGCCTGGGAATAAACTTTCATTCATACCATTAGATTTAAAGAGTATGCATTTGTGCTTGCTAAAGTTTTACCATACAAACATTGCCCCATAGTAGGATGGGGGAGGAAGGAGAGCAGAAGACATGAGCACAAACTACCAAATGCTAATCTGAAAGTTTCCTTTTAACTGTTTATGAATTTTGTGGCCCTAGCACTAGAAAAATATCTTTTGATCACTATCCAATTTGGTTTTTTCCCACTGTTTTCAATGCTCTGGCTCATGAGATGAGATCAGTTGCTTTCTGTTTTCCTCTGATTTCTTTTGGATTTGTTTGTTTTGGAAGATAAGCAGGCTGCAATAATTAAGCAATTAGATTGTCCGCATGAGTTGTGCTTCCTATTCAGAATAGAGTCAGTAAGGAGGAAACATGTGTGGCAGGAGAAGTAAAAATTTTGAGCAGCTCTGACATGGAACAATAAGCTTTTCTGCTCTTGCCTCTTTCTTAGATGATACTGAGAGATTTGACAGAACGGTAGGTTCTTGGAAGTCAAGTGCTTTGTAGTCTGGAAGTCATCAGTTCTCTCTCAAATCTCTCTCCAGATAACGTGCTTAATGAAAATGATGAGACTCTTACAGTAAATTAAAGCTGCAGTTTGCCTCTGGGGCTTCAGTGCAATTCAGAGTCTGAAATCTGAAACTTCTTAAAAATTCTTTTAAGAATATAAATTATTAATTACTGTGGGTTTCTAATGGGACTTTGCTTATGCAAAGAGTGATATTAAGGAGCCTGCTTCTAAGATATTTTTGAAATACTGAAATAATGCTGTGTCATTAGTTGGGTGCAGTTTTAAATTATATTTGACAGCTCCAGTTCTTGAATCACTGAAAACTCATGTTTCACTAGAATCTGACAGTGTAGTGGAAATAGTTATATTCATCAGATTTAACACAACTGTCAATTAGTGTAGGGTGAAAAAATTATGTCAGTGATGCAAAATTATATGGCAAAAATGCTTTGTGGAAAATTTTATTCATCAGAACTCATCTCATACCAAATTTCAAAATAGGCCATGTAGAAGAAAGCTCCCTAGTCACTCAAGGTTTGCACATGAGTTTTGAAGTAATGTCTTAGTTGTACAACTAGTACATTATTTAAATGAACAATATTGTTTTAGTAGGTGAAATACTTTATGTAAAGTTTTTGCTGTGTGGCATAGCTTGGAACCTATCTTTATCCTTTCTGATGTGAAGTTACAGGATGTATTTTCTAAAAGTGTGCAGCAACTTGTGTGTGTAGAAAAAATGCTGTTTGAATTATCATCATTGATGCAGTTCTCCTATGGTGCACAGCACAATGGATGGGTTTTCTGAATATGACAACAGAGACCAGAGCAGTATCTGGTTGATAAGAAATGAAATCTGCATGTGCTTTGAGCAGAATAAATAGTTGAAAATTTTGTGTATTAATAAGCTAAAGTCTTATTTTGGATAAAAAAGAAAACAATCTTAAACAATTGAGATCACTTTGGCAGGATTAGCTAGAAACAACAAAAAGTTCAATGACACTTGCTATTGTTTTTCCCCTAAGATCACCTGGAAGTTGTGAACTCTTATCTCAAACTCTGCAGAGCAACGTTCAGTGTTTTGGAGAAACTATTGTATAAAGCACTGACCCCACAAAAACCTGTCATGTGAGGTTCAGTCCTACTTGGAATGAAATGTGCCCCTAAATTCATTACTTTTGGTTAGTGCTGCTTCTAGCAAAATTCTTTTTGTCTTAGTGCGAAGACCTACATTACTAAATGTGCATCAGCCAGATAATGCTCCCTGGCCATATATAGTCTGCCTGAGAAAATGTACTTTAGTGAAAGTAGTATAGAAGCTATCTAAACATAATCCTCTGGCTTCAGGAGCCTTGGTTCTTCATGTGGAGAGCACATACCTGCTCAAGAATTGGCAGATAACTTACTTTGCTCCAGTAGCACAGCTGGCAGACTGGCTGATTACCAATATATGAAGCAATATGGTTCAGTTTTGTTTATATTATCTCAGTTGAAGTCAGGGCTTCCAAGGCATCACTTTGATGTGAGAGCAAAATTTGACCTTTACACTCAGAGTGATGGTGCTCAATCTGCAGGAATTAAGATGTATCTAAGCATTTGCTAGGAATTTAGTGAGTGGATGAAATAAGTATTAGAGAGGAACCATGAAAGTTAAATACAGAAATGCAGAAGAAAAGTACTGTTAGGCACAGAGAATTATTCCTACTAGTACATGACATTTTCGTTGTTTCTCATGAAGGCAAATTGTATGACTTGATAATGAGCTGTGATTTATTGAACAATGATATATAATTTATTCTCAGAGGCATTACAGTCAAGAGGAGTCTGTGCATTGCTTTCTTAAGGGAGGAATTTCCCTGATATCAGTCTGTGTTCAGCAGCTGATGCATTTCATTTTGGTGTGTTTTGAAGTGGCTGAGCAGTGCACAGCTAGCATATTTCTGTGTGTATAAGCTATGTAGTGACTAATGGGCCTGATGTCACTCACACATGCCTTTTATCTAATGGACTTACTTGCATTTATACAAAGTGGATATAGCAAAACAATGTAGGATACTTGTTTCAGTTATGTTGAGGCAGTAAAATAATGCAAAACACCCTCCTTTTTTGTTGGCTTTTTAAATTTTGGTTTTGGTTTGTTTGTTTGTTTTTGAGACTTGAATATTGACTGAAATTGAAGCAGTTTAAATTTGGAGAGCATTGTTATGGTTAACTTTTAGAAGCTACTGAGGCTAACATACTAGTAAGAAACTTGAGGAGTAAAATAAGTATGCCTATTAGTAATGTGAATGGCATGAATCCTAAGGGAATTGTTTAGAAAAAAATGGTGCAATTCACTTTTATAAGCTGTGTGATCAGATGAGTGATATGTATATGAGAAGCAAAGAGTGCTCCATTTAGAGGCCAACCACACATTGTGCTTGGGGGAGGATCATATAGGATTCAGACATTCAAGCAAATTGAATGGATATGTTAACACCGTAGCTTGGTCATGGCTGGGAGTGCTAAAGTGGCACCAATCTACACTTTCATATTTTTATTTCCTGGAGTTACCTTACATTTTGTGATCATTCCAACCATGGAAGATTTAAGAGGGATCCCTCTTGAAATACTGGGCGTTCAGTGGATTTTTATAATTACAGCTCAAATCCACGTATCACATCTTCAAGTAATGAAGCCTATATGCAAGCCTAAGTATTTCTTATATTAATATGACTTACATCTCAATTTTCTCTTACATTAGATATAAAAATTTGATGTAAGGAAACAGGCAATAGAAATTTTCACAAATTATAGAAGTTAACTTAAAGGCAGCTGTTCCAACTGCAGCATGTCTTTAGCAAACTAAAAGGTGGCGGCACTGCAGCAAACTAACACCTGAATTTAAAGCAGTAGTTAGATATTCTACACACATTAGTGAAGAACTCCATAGGAAGCAGCACAAAAAGATTGAAGGAGGAGTAGTGATTCTGTCTGGGTTGTTTTGGTTTGTTGGGGGTTTTTTTTGTCTCCTTATTGAACCTGTGGCATACACATGAACTTTTAAGTGTTTTTTTCAGTCTGCTCCATTGTGATACACAGTCAAGAGAGCACTACCATGGAGTCCCTTTTCAGTGCTATTTAAAGGTGGTAATACTTCAGACTATTTTTTTTGGTCAATGTTAGCAACCTTTCAAGTTTGTGGAGACTCACAGATTTCCAGAGCAATACTCAGCCTTCTGTAAATGCCTGGCTTCTATACTGGGAAGGATGGATGGTTTTCCAATGTTAACATGGATGCAACTAGCATATTGTAATTTAGTCTCTCAGGTTGAATGTACATTATCTTCCTGGCTCTAGGGGTAGTGGAATTTGCAAAGCTGCCTTAAGGCAGGAGATATTTAGCCTAAGGCAGGAGGAAACATGAGGGAAGACAGATGTGTTACCTGCATTCCTGGTATTGTCCAACTGATGTGAGATTTCGAGGAGACTGGATGCTTGAGGGCTGCAGGACTAGGCATGACTAAAGGCCGGAATCTCCAACAGAGTCTTAAAGTGGCTCCTGGGAGGGGATTAGAATTGGATGCCCAGTTGGTGCTGGCATGCATGCTGGCAAGGTGCCTTGTACAGATGATGCAGGGCTCAGTTTTGGGGTGAAATAGTTACTGGTCAGAACTTGCTTGCCAAAGAGAACATGAGTCAGTGATAGGAATGCTGAGTGGGCATTGTAAATCCACAACTTTAATGAAACAACTAATGGATGATCTGGAAGTGGCTGAGTTGGAGCAGTTTAAGAATTCTAGGAACTGAGCCTTGGAAGAAAAAATAAAACTGTAAATCATTTGGGGAGAAAAGCATTCAAAACGAGTGTAAACAAAGTAGGTCATAATTCTCAGTGAGTATATGCATAAACAGTATTAAATCCCAACACTTAGTGCTGATTTAGAACAGGCTTGTTGCAGTATAATCATATTTTTATGACCTAGCAAATATTGTTATGATCAGTGGTTTCCTTATGCTGAGATATTTCTCTTCAGTATTGGCTATGCAGCCATAAGTTCAGGTGAATGAAGTCCAAAGTTTAGTTTACAGGTAAATTGGTCAGCTGTTAGGACTGACATCGAGTTTCAAAGTACTTGGTTCACTTATCTGTGCCAAAAGTTGAGTCCTTGACATGTATTTGTAAACTCAACCATCCAGGCATCACTTTAAATTTTTGCCCCTGTTTGTTAAATGCTATAAAAACATGTTTACTACCGTTAAGATTGCAATTAGTCTCTTTAGAGGTCAGGTGATGACAATAATTCACCTGAGGCCTTGTTTCATTGCAGGATTTGGTTGTTTAATGACTTTAGATTGCTTCAAAAGATTTAACCTAATTGTGTTGCTACTGTACAGAATTAACTCATGGCTTAAAAGAACATTCTCAAATATGGAAATACAATTCATTCCAACCTCCAACACCCCTGCTTTTATTTATCCTAGAGAAAATTCTGTTTTGACCCATCAAAATCTAACTCTATTTGGTACATCCAAGCAGAGCATCGTAGAAATACGGGAATCAAACTGGACGAAAGGATTCCCACTCATATTTTTGACCCTCATGGCCTTTAAGGGAGCTTCTCTGATTTCTGTTTGAGGTGTTCTGGTTCTGTCCTGTTGCCTGTAATTTTCAGTGTAGCTCAGGTGAGGTTGGTGTCCTTGTGCAGCTGGTAAATGCTGCTCTGTGACAGCGCTGTAGTTGTAATGAAATCTCAAGTTCCGTATTAATGTTGCATCTGATGAGGGATGGAACTGCAGAGCTGGATGGATGAAATTGAAATAAAATCCATGCCAAGAGATAGACCTCAGCTCCTTTACTTGCCTTGTGACTGAGGAGATTTCAGGAAGGTGCTCTCCAAGTAAGTTGCAGCTGGTTAGAATTCAGCGCTATGATTCTTCTTGCAGGGCTGTTGAGTATGGCGAGAGAACAGGGGAAGAAGCAAGGGCTGAATTTGTTTAATTGGCAGTGACTTTTTCTGGCACACTAGCATGCTCTTGATGATGCTATTTATGGGTGCCTATTGCCAGCAATAACATTCATGTCAAATTACACTTCATGGTTGACAAAAAATTATCTCTCCAGCATGTTACCATATTTAAGCCATTTGTTCTCTCTCTGCTAGTATTGGTTATTTTAAACCCTGTTGGTGAATCTTTTTAAATCTTTTGCCAGTTGTGTATTTTCTTTAGCTCTTCGGAAAAAAAAAGTAGATCTATAATTCAGCATTGGAGAATTGGATTTGGGCAAATATGGAATAAGAAGTCTTACAGTGAATTTGCAGCAGTTTGGTTTCTATACCTAAACTGCTTTCTCTTTTTCAGACATTGGTAACTAACTCTTCCACTAGTCAGCTACTGTTCCTTTTGTTAGATATGAACATTTTTTTGATGAGTAGCATGTGTTTTCCATGGAAAGAGAGGAGTTCTCTGTTGTCCAAAACACATGCAGAATTCAAATCTCAAAGCACAGATTTTTAATCTGATTTCAGATTCCCAGGTTTCTTGTCTGGCAGCAGTATTTACCTGTCTTGTGCATTGAGCATGTTCTTTATGTTATTCTGTATTGTTTGAGTGGCCAGTATCTAGTCCCAGGATGCTATGAATTACACATGATTATAATTTTTTTTATTCAAAACTTCAGGTTGAGTTTTGATGGGGAATCGCATGGTGGACTGCTTTTGGTTGGTTTTTTTTTTTTGTTTGTTTGTTTGGTTTTTTTTGTTTTTTTTTTTTCCAGAATGAGCATCTGTTACAGATAAGCTGAATTATGATGGAATTTTGTTTCTAAGGGAAATTAAGATCCCTCTCTGCCTTTCCAGATGTCTTCTTGGAGATATCTATTGCAAATATGTTAAGTTTTTAAGGATAACTAGTTTTCTAACAGTCAACACTACCAACTGGAATCAGCTGTCTCATGTTTTCTATGTCTGCAGCTGCCTGTCTTGGGCAACCAGATGATTTTGTATTCTCACCTGTTGTTTGTGCATTTAAAAGTTCTGGCTGCCATGCTAACTCCAGTGTTCTTTTTCCCTCGGGGTTTGGCCATATGTGGCCATCAAATCATAGTGGTCAGCTGCTGAGACCGATTAAGTCATTTAGCTGCTCAGGCCTGAAATAAATTAAGCAGCATGAAATAAGTTGTCAGACTTGCATCTCTTTCCAGAGGAAAGACATGTTATTTGCTTACATAGCACATCAAATGACAAATATGCTTGGGGTTTTGTGCTTGCCTTGGAAAGGCTGCAGTCCTGGAAAGGTTGGAAGAACAGTGGGAGCCAAGTGAATTACCCAGAACTTCATGGGACTAACTTTTGCAATTCATCTAGGAACTGGAAATCAAATCTGCAAGGCAAGAGAAACTTCTATTGCAGAGCAAGTCTCAAAGAACAATGCTATGCTGTGGCAATAAAGTTACCTGTAGCATTTTCTATTTAAAAGAGGAAATAATTTCCTAAAAGTTTGGAGTTTGGTGACTTGGTAATTTTTGGTTTCTTTGTGTGTGGAGGTCTTTTGTTGTTAGGGTTTGTTTTGTTTGTTGGGTGGTGGAAGTTTTTTTGTAGGTTTGGGTTTTTTTTTCTCTTTTTCTTTTTCTAGTGTAATAGGGGATACAGTCCTAGTTCATTAGGATATACAGATATAGGTACTCCATGCCAGATTACCCCTATCTAGCCAAAAGGATACTGATAGAAAGTTCTCATATTCTGAGGGAGACCTTGTCTGTTTGTTTGAAACAGAACAGCTGTCTGGAAATGTGCAACTCATTGAAATCTGAAGTGAGGAATGATTCTTTTTGTTTCATTGCATGCCATACCCTTTGTATTTTTCTTCTGTTTTGGTAGGTAAAGTGGGAAGCTGCTTCTAAACTTTTCTATTTTGTTTATTTAATGTTTGTGTGGCTTTATACTAGATATTTTTGAATCATTTTTTCCAGAAGAATGATGTTGTCTACATTGTACTAGTATCCTCTTATCCTTTGCTCCTTTTCTGCAGGGGAAAAATTATCATATTGCTGGTGTTTCAATGTGTTAATAATTCCATCCACTAATGGGTAGGTCGATTGATCATAAGAAAAGAAAGATACCTTGTGTGCCTCAGGAAATTTGGTACAGAACATATCAAGATATACATTTTTTTGTTAGGAAAGAACCTGAAGGTTTAACTGTCATAAATCATTTGGGTAATTAACATCTCACTAGCACATAATATTTGCCCATCATGATGTAACCTGCAGGGATGAAATAATAAAATAGTGTGATTTGAGATACAGGGGAGTTGAAATATCTGGCTGTATTTAATTCCCTTTCAAACTTGCCCTCTCCTTTCTGGCAGCAGTCTTTTAAATAAGCAGCGTGCTGTTACTGATACCTGCACCTCCTTGGTGGCCACTGCTTAAAGATCAGCATCATTTACTATCTAACTTAATTTAAATTCAAACTGAAGCAGCTCCACAAATCTGAGGATAAAATATTATAGGAAAGCAGACTGAGTTGTAAGTGGATAAATTAAGAACTTAAATTTGCTAAACAATGTACAGATGCAAGAAGCACAGGGGATTAAAATGAGAACAGCAAACTTAAGACTAACAAGTATGCACTTTGTAGGCCAAGTTTGCAGAGGCCTCTACTTGGCATCTCACATGCTATTTGGTTACTTCCACCCACAATTGACTTGTTGAAGCAAAATTGGAGCCACAAAAAACAAAACGTGAAGTCCTTCTACCATATTGTGCAAGGCAAACAGCGCCTGTTCACATAAATCAGGTGTTTAACTATCTGCAGTAACTTGAATCTGCGAATGATTGAAAGCTTCCTTCTCCCTCCCATGTGATGGAAGTAATGCTTTTTGAATGTTTTTGTGCATGGAGTAGGCAGCTCTGAAATAAAGACACGTTGTCACCTTGCAAAATAGCTAAATGTTACTTTAGACCTTCAGCTATGGAATATTAAACACGAATGCAGTCATGGCAGAAAAAGTTTTTACCACTCTGACCTGCACCTGGAAGTGCAGTTCCAGTCCTTGTGAGAATAAAAATCTGAATACTGGCTTTCAGAACCTTGATTCCAAAAGTGCTATTGGGGTTCTAGAAAGTACTGGTGGGAATGTGCTCACTGTAATGTTAAGCAGTGTCAGCTGTTTGAATTTCTATTAATTCATATTGTTAGGTATGGAACGTTGACGTCTTCTCGAAAACTGAGATATATTGGTTCTTTGAGCCAAGGGACAAAGTCCATATACATTAGCAGTATCTTGACACTTACAATAAAACCAAATTACTAGTGTGAGATTTTCTGGCTGCAGATAAACTTGCTAAAGGATTTTCACTTGTTCAGACATCTTTCTGGGAGATCAGTGACAGCTGGAATACTCCAGGAGTGAGTCATTTATCTAGAAAGCTCCCAAATTGTAGTGACTGCTCAAACATTGCAAATCATGGAAATGGAAAATTGGTGGATTTCGAAATCTTTTAGAAGTTCTTGGTCTGAATCTTCTTCCCTCCTCCATGTCCAGTAAAAATAAAATATTGTTTTGTCCCCAAAAGACAACACTTTCATTGTGACAGTAAGAAATGGTGTCCTACATTTAGGATTGCACAATATATCAACAAATGCTATAGAACAGGGCTGTTGCTAAATGCTGTAGGATTCAAAGAAGGATATAGTAGTATTGTAGGAAGATAATTGGAAAAAAGTGGTACAGCCTGTTTTAATCTCTTCCAGATGCATTTGGTCGACACCTTATGTGTTCCTCGTTAAATTCCAGAGTGTAGACTTTGTACTTAAATCTTGTGTGCCATAAGCACATTTTCTTCATGGATGCTTTAATTCTTGTAGTATGAAGTTTGTTACAGGGAATATCTTGTGGATCTCAGTGTCCAGTAGGGGCAGAAGTAGAGCCTAGTGCTGCATGCATGAGGTAGTAGTTGCCTGGCACTGACTTTGTAAATAAAAGCAGATAAGAGGGATATTCTCATAAATACCTCTGCTGTAAGAAGCCTTTGGATAAATTAATTAATGCGGCATAAATGGTAGAATCCCGTGGGTAGTACAGACCTCAGTGATGTTTTTTGGTCCCACAGCATGATTGGGATGCTTTGTTCACATGAAATAATGGATTTATGTGGGGTAATGATACGAGTAATTTAATGTCATGAGGCACTCTTGAGTTTTAGTTCTAGCTCCTTCTGGGAAATTTAGATGGTATTTTTTTCATTGGATTTGATACAGGTTGTCTGTGCTGGGAAGAGCTGCTTTGGAAAAGTTTGTGTACGTATAATAATGAAGGTCTACTAGCAAATCTGTCATATCTCTGAATTTAACAGTCCTACAGTGTTGTTTTCCTTAAAAAAACCCAGAGATAGTATTTTCCAAAATTATAGAATAATTCAGGTTGGAAGAAAACTTTGGTGGAGAAGTCCAGCTGCCTGTTATATGACACCAGATTTCCAGGTCTTTATCTAGTTGGGTTCTGTAAACCTCCAAGGTCAGTGGCTGAGAATCCCCTTCCACTGACTTTCCTTAGAGTAAAATCAATCTTCCCTTTCATAGCATCTGGACTCTTCGTTTCAACTTCATTGCTTCTTGTCCTCACATCTTCTCTACTGTGAGGAGCCTGCTTTTTTTTCTTGACAGCCTTCTTGTAGAATTGGGAAACTGCTGTTAGCCCTTTCCTCTTGCCACTTCCCCAGTTGTTTCTTGTCCAGGCTCAAGCCCAGATCCCTCAGCCTGTCCTCACAGGTCAGGGTTCCAGTAGTTTGATGACCTTGAGGGCCTCCTGATAGACTCATTACAGTTTTTCAATGTCAGTCTGGTATCAGGGAGTCCAGAACTTGGAAGTAAGGGAGATGTGGTCACATGAATCTCCAAGATTGACCCCTCTGGTGCTTGTTACTAGCCTGGGTAGAGTACAACCAAATAATCACTACATTTTGGGAATGGAACAACTATGTAACATTTTTTTGCCCCTCTGGTTCTCCAGCCATCCAGACCGCAGTATACCAATTTGGTTGCAAAAATATCGAAGATAACAATAAAAGGCTTAAAAAAGTCCATGTAGCTGAATCACTGAAGGCAGTCAGGTGGGTCAGACATGTTTTCGTCTTGGTTAAGCTTTGCTGATTGTTCTAAATCTCATTCTTAAGTGTTCTCAGAAATGAGTTCAAAGATGGGACCCACTTAAACTCTGAAACGTGAGTCACATCTCAGATGGTAGAGGTTGCTTGAATAGGATTTAGATGGGCCCAGTTCAAGAAGTTGTTAATTGCAGGATGATTATTCTATTGCAGTTTCTCAGGAGAAGGACTATGCCATGAAAAGATTTTCATATGCATCAACATCAACTGAAAACTCCATGAGTTTTCCTGCTTCCCATAGTTAATACAGATTAACAGTGCAGTAGAACTGAATACTGAACAGGCAAATTGTTTTGACACAAAGCATCACTCCAGTACCAGACCCCAGGCTGATGGAAGCCTTCAGTGGAGTGCCACATGAGGAGACACTTTGTGCGGCACAAGAAACAATCTTTTGATGAACTTTCAAAACAACCATTGAATTGCCTGGTGCTTTCCTAACAGCTAAGTAGGTGTTAAATAACTGGGAGATGTGTTTCTACTGCAGTTCAGGAAGCATGGAGAATTCCCTCAGCAATCATTCCGTTGCTATTACTTAAAGTCAGTGCTTGGCTGTGTCAGTTTTGTTCACCCTTTTTGGGTCTAAACCCGCCACTTGCCTACTTTTCTGCAAAGGCATCCAGGCTCACTGCAGCTTCTGCTAAAGACCTCTCTCGAGGTCCTCTAAGGTTTTGTCCCAGCAGCACTTAGAAAGGTGTAGTATTCACCCTGCTGATGGTATCTTTGCATTTTAAATGCTGCTCAAGGTCCTGGAAACAATAGATTTTGGGAGCTCAGAAGCTCCTCCCTCACAGCTCCTCTCCCCAGCTGCCTGTGCATTAGCTTTGTGCCATCATGGGGTGTCATCCCCATTCAGCTGTGGCACCTGGCAGCTCCTCAAGAGCTTAAGCCTCTCCCCAGAGCCAATGTCCTGGAAGCCCACAACAGTGTTCCTGCCTCTTTCCCTTCTCCTCAGTCAATCAGAACTCAAGGCTGATGCCAGTTTACACCATGGTGCTTGTGTGCCCAAAGTTGGACTTAATATTTCCAGCGGAGTGATTTACTTAATTTGACTCCTCTACAGGCTTTGTAAAGTCTGTTGTTCTTTCAAAACATACATGCAGGAGAAAATTTAATTGTTTTTTCTGTGCTTTTGATTGCTATTGGCTGGGTCTATGCAGCTGCCTAGACACCACAGTTTTAACAATTCTTGCTGTGGTTTATACAGATTGACGTATCCCGGCAAGGAATGTAAGCCACAGAGAGCTGAAGATGAAACCAAGGAGGGACTATTAAACTGGTAGCAGGGAACAATTTAATTGCAGTTTAGAATAGTGTTTAATTTATGGAGGCTTCAGTTACGTTGTTCCGTTTTTTACTTGACATCCCAGCAGTTGAAAAGGAAACCCTGTACATGTATGCTGCAAATCCCCAAACCCAGCTCTTCCTGCCCCTGAACTTGCATCATAATTATATACGCCTTGTAGCATAGAAAAAGTGATACATTCCTGAAGGCTTAGTCAATTTTGGCTTTTTTTCTAAATTCTGTATTGAGTTTACTAATTTATGTCTGTGTCTAAGTGACTGAGGGAGTAAAATTTGTCCTTTTACTGTGGGGAGAGATCTTCCCTTTGTTTAACTTACATTCTAATAAGTAAGCTATTTTATAATAGCTAGTATAATAGGTCTAGTAAGCTTTTTTATAAAAGCAAACTTCTGTCTTAACTTTTTGCAAAGAGACGAGGCATAATACAAGTTTAGAAAAATATGGGATTTTATTAAGTCTGGGAATATAAATGATACAGTCAGACAGACATTAAAGATAATTTACATTATAAGACTATTCCAAACAGGAAAATATTTTCATTTGATTGTCAGAATTTTCAGTTATTTCCTGTGATTTGGAATTTAATTTCTGTTTTCAGTTTCAATACTGTTTTCCTATTACTTGATGTGAGAGAAAGCATTAATTTCACAATGAAAAAAAGGACTTTTATTTTTGAAAATCTTCAACTTTTGTGCTGCCTTCTTCTTAAAAGTGGGTAAATGATTGGCCATTATGCAGTCTTCTGAAAGACACTCATTTTGAGAGAGCACATGTTGAGAAAGTACTTGCACTGGAGCCTCTCCAGACATTTTTCTCTAAAACTGAGTTAACATTGATCCACATTAACAAACCGTGCCCTGATCACATCTCAGGACTGGGACCAAAGGCATCAGGGATGGAGGAAATGCTTTCAGTGTCTCTTTACTTGTATAGTAATTTGGGATTTTAGAACCTTCATTTATTCCCATACAGTTCAGTCCATTTTTGGAGATGTATTAACTATATTTGGAAAAGGCTTTGTAGAACAATGCTTTAAGGCTTTTGTTCTTTAGCACCAACACTTATTTCTTCAGCTGGATTTTTTTTTCGCTCCGTGACAAAATGACACGTAAAAGATTAAATAAGATTTGCAAATTATTACAGTATGTGAATGTAATATTGACTCTTGTAATAAAGATGGGCAAGGGTTTTACTGGCTTTTTCTGAAGGACAACAAAAGAATTGAAGGGATATCTCAGGAGACTGGGACCAGCTGCCCTGCTCTGGGAGCAACTGCCTCATGCAATCCCTTTCATTAACTTGCTGAGCCCTTTTGTAAGCATTTTGTCCCCTCCTCTTCATTTCTGTGAGAAATTATGTCAAAGCTTTATTTCTCGAAGGATTCAGAATATTTCTTTCATTCAAAGCCTAAAGCTGTTCTAGACCAAAATGCCTATTTGTTCTTCAGCAACACTCTGTAGTTAGAACAGCTTTTCTCTTATTGTTATATCTTAGTTATCAGATTGCTCCCAAATGGTCTTCATCTACATTTACTTCTAGGTAACAACTCTACTACTTACCTGTGAAATTATTTTTTTCCTTTTTTTTTTTTTTTTTTAATATACTAGAAGAACTTCTTATTAGATGCTTTAACCTTTCAATGTCTAGTTATACTTGATTTTAGGCAGTTTCTATCTTATTGCTGTGCTTCTGGACCAGTGTTTTCTTATTTCATAACAGCTTAACTCTACTATATTCCAAGCAGATGTCATCCTAGATGTCATCTTTCAAGGAAATCTGTGGTCCTTTCTTAGAGATTTCCTTCCCTCCAGGACACTCCTCATGTGGGATAACTTCCTGTGTCTAAGCACTTCTGAAACTGAGCCAGCCCTCCTGCTCCAATAACCACCTTTAAGTCATTCTCTTACTCTGTCATTGTTTGTGCCTTTTCAAACTGAGACCTCTCCATCCAGGCTGACTCATCTCGTGTCACTTTTCCTTGGGTGGCTGTAGGAGCTTGTTGGCTCTAGTGTAGATGGAGTATCACTTTTCCAGGGACCTATACAGCCAGAGAGCTTTGTGAGCAGGTGCAGATTCACTGGAGTTTTCAGTAGCCTGGGCATCAGTTTCAAGCTCAGCAGGCCCTAGGTTGTCTGGTATTTATGGAGAAAGGTGACTGAATTATAGTCCTATTTACATACCAAGTACAGATGTTCAGTTCTTCCAGCCTTGGCTTGAGTTGGGCCTTGACCAGCACTACCATTAGGCAGACTGACTCCCATCATCCAAGTCCTTAGGTAAGACATTGAACAGTATTGAGAGTTTTAATCTTAAATTCTGTAATTGAAGCTGGTTTAAGATGGGAAATCTATATGTTCCACGTATGTAAAGGTGAAGCATGAGATAAATATACATTCAACAGTTAAACTGCATGATGCCATCAGTCAGACAGAGCCAACTGGTTTCCAAAATATTATCACATTTTCAGTGACACTGCAGAAGTGTTTATAAGGAGTGAACAAAAGATACTTCTGCCTGTGCAAGGCTTAGAGGAATCCCTTAAAATGTGGCAGGTGTGGTTTATATCTGCTGTTATGTCAGATGGATGGACACCTTCCTTACTAGAAAAATATGAAATTGGATTTGATAGGGGGGTACCATGTGCTTGAGATTGTTCTTTGGGGCTTTCTGGGGAAATGAAGGAATCTGTTCATCCCCACCCTGCTCAGCCATTTTTCTTCCTCTTGGAAAGCACACAGTCCTTTCAGATGTTAGGCAACAACTTGTTGCATAAGGTACTAGGCTGAGTCATTCAAAGTTGCTTAGAGGCTTGAAATGACACTGTTCCACACACACACAATAATTGCAGGCTTTTAAAACGCAATTGTTTTAAGCAAATAAGCTACTCTTGTTCTCTGTAAAATTCTCTACTAGGAAATCCCTCCACCCATTTCCATCAATTATTTATATGAGCTTCAAGCTTGATATTTAGCTTTGGACACAAATGCAGCTGCAACTGTTCTCACAGCCTTTTCTCCAGAGATGCTGCTGGTTAAACCCTGTCCAATCTCAGTGCCCATTCTGCTATAGGAATGATCCCTCCTGTGAAGTCCTAGTGAAATCTAGGCAATTTTTATGTGATTTAGGATAAACTAGATGAGTTCAGTGATTGTTTGTGGCCTATCTAGGGCTTTGCTGTGTTGTCCCCTGGTGATAGGCTTTGTTTTCTTTTTGTAAAGCAAATAATTATTGCATGCCACCAAAGAACCCTATGCTGAGTAAACCTTGTAGCATTGCCAGCACCACTGGTAATGCCCACAGGAGCCTAAGATAAAATAACTACTCACCCATTGTTGTGGGTGAATTTTGCCACCAACAAGGAAAATGTATATGAAATTGGGAGTTAAATTTATAATGGCAGAGTCTCCTTAACCTGCTTATGTACAGGTGGTTTTGTTTTGTTCTCTATTCTCCCCACTGTGGGGAAGTATTAATTTATCTTTTTAGCTTAACAGAAGAGTGGGCTAAGTGTATGGCTTAAACTGTTATAGGCTGGCCAGAAAAGAAGGAATCAAAAGGTCAGCAATACAAGGAAATAATGAAAAGCAAAGAAGTTGATAGAAGTCCTGCAGGCATAGGCACATAGTAATGGGGTTTCTTTACTTCTTCACCAATACCTTGTTTGTTTACCATTCTGCTCTTGAGATTATCAAAATGTGAAAAACAATTCCTATACAGTTTAGAAGAGCAAAAGATTCTTTATCTAGAGGGAAATACTAAAAGCTGAGTAAAACTGTGGATAGATTTTTCTTGCATGTATCCAGGATTGCTCAGGTGTGTGATTCAAGGAGTGTAGGTTGCCATATCTCAGTGGGAATATGCCTGCATTGGTAGTGATGGAAAAAGTCTGTGGAAGGTGCTCTCTCTCTGCTTTGATGTGCCCACAATACTTCCAGGCTATAAACCCATGGAACAATTGCAGTGAGATTTTTATTATTTTTTAAATACCGCTTCAGCTGCAATTTTATGTGTTTAAAAAAAGCTTACTTAAAAGTTTGTTATTGATTAATTACATCAGTTGGTGTTAGAGAAATGCAATGGTACATATCTGACCTGAAATCTGAATTGTTAATACATGATATTTAGTTCTCTTCATTTGCATTGCCTCAGCCATCGCCACACCTTAATATAAAGCCTGAATTCTCCTGATCTTTGCAGGGCTGGATTATTACACTGCTCTGAATGATAATTATATAGGGCTTGGAATGCACACAGTATGTCAGGGATGCATTTTAGACACAAATAAACATACTGTGTAGCATGTCCAGTACTTTTCAGTTCTCTTCTATAAATATAATACATCTCAATGCACAAGAGTTGTAAGCAAATGACTTCTGGCACTTAGCAAGGCAGGGGCTGTCAAACTTTGAGGCAGTTTAAAAACAGCCCTGATGATTTGTTAGACCTGATGAATCAACCAACCTTCAATAAACCGTAAAGTTCAGTGCTTAAAATTTGCATGTATTCATTTAATTTCTCTGTTAACTTGTTTATTAAATATTTGCTAACATCTCACCTTTTGCAAGATGTTTAAGAATATTAACTATTAACAGACCACAATCAATGGCTCATTTGGGAATATTGTGAAGATGCACCAAGTGGTCTCAAATCCTATTCCAGATTTGGCATTGTCCAAAGAGCTGCCTGTTGTTGGCTTAATGAGAAGTAACCTGGACAAATGCAACTTTTTCCTTTCTGATGCTTGTCCCTCCATTAATTTTTCTTTTCCAATGAAGTGAGAAGATGTGCAGAGATGTCACAACAAAATGTAAAGCACATAACTGCAAATGATGCAAGCAGGGAAATAGGGTCAGTTTGTATGTGGCTATAGAACTCCTTGAAAATTATGGAGTTGACAACTGCATATTGTTTTGAGCAGGAACAGCAGAAGGTGCACATGGAGGGAGTGTTATGACAGGTAGCATTTTGCAGCAGTGTTGGAAGGAACATGATTCTTCAATTTTCTCTCCTTTGTTCCAGTGTGCTGCTGAGTAACATGCAGCATTAATTTATTATGTAGGTGATTTTCTTTTCTCTCCTTATAAAATAATTGTAACAGAGCACACCAGAAGTACTTCTGCTTTCTGTCTAGGGTTGAGATGGAAAATAGCAATGATATACTGCAGCTGTCCAGCGTGGGGGCAGCAAAAATTACTTCTATTGTGTGTAAATGAGACTTGGATACTACGGGAACTGTTTTCTACATTGGAAATAGCTCATATTTTCTGGAACATGCATACAAACATTCGTTCTTCTAGACAGTGAACCCAGTTGACTTTGTAGTAAATCAGTAGCCTACTCAGTGTTGTATCTAGGTATGACTTTGGCCCTCTGCCTGAGTGGGAGTCCTGGAAGGCTTCACTTTATGTGTGCACTGTGAGCTCCTGTTGTTTCTCTCATCTTGGTGAGACTGCACAAAGCTTCATGAAATCATGTTGCCCTGCTAAGCAGCAAGCTCACAGGCTGTTAAAAGTCATTTCAAGTAAGGAATCAGTCTGCATCAGTCTCCTCAAGTAACATGATTTTTTCATATCTGTTTAAAGGAAATGGATATTTTTCTTAATTGTATTGAAATTCCAGGTGGTTTTCCTCATGGTAATGAGAACCAGAAAATTTTTCCTTGATACACACTTTTTTTTTTTTGTCACTGATTTTCCTGAGCATGGAGGAATATAATTACTTAAAAAATGAATAAAGTAGATGTCTTATTTGGGGTTTTGTTTTCAGCTTTTTTTCTTACCAAACAGATTGCAGTATGAAGACAAGAACTCCAGATGTTAGGAACTTGAGTTTTCAGTACTCTGGGGAAATTAGGACAAGTGATCAAGAAACTGATGAAAATAAGGGCTCTGTAGCATTGTCATAAAAGATGAACTTGTCTAGTCACACATAATATATTTACTTAGGGAATAAAAAAAGCCTTTCCTGATTTTGAAAGTTCTCTCTGTCTTGAAATTTGGTGAATCTTTTCTCTAGATTTACTGGTGAGTATCCAGGCCTCTGTAAAAGATAATTTATTTTTGTTCCCCAAACCACTCTCTGCATTTCTATATCAAAATATATAAGTAAGTCTCTCCCAAATCAAGAGTGGCTGAAGGGCTGAGGTAGCAGATTCTTATAAATACTTTTGTTTATGCATGGATTTATGTTCATATGTGCTCCAAACAGAGATTGAAAAAAAAGTTAATTGTATTTGCTCTTCCCTATGTTCCTAGGGTCACATACACCTTGTGTGGATTTTCTGCTCACCAGATGCATCTAGGGGATGCTGCTTTCTGCTGCCAGGGCAACTGTGACAATATTTGGTATCTCAGGCAGACAAGGATAAGTGTCCCTTCAGGGAGACAAACTGGTGTTCATCTCAGTAGGGAGATCCCAGAAAAACTACCAAATACCCCTGTCACTATATTTTTGAATGTAGTAGAGAAACTTCGAGGGGGTGGGTGAGGTGTAGGTTATAGTTTAGAGGAAAACTGGTCCAGACAGCACTGTAACTATGGGGTGGCTTATCACCTCTGGTCACATGTCAGATTTCACTGTCTTCTTTAAGGGAATTATTTGGGAAAGGTGGAGTAGCATGGGGGTGAAGAATAAACTCCTCATGCCAAGGCACAGTTGGCAGCTGGCCACCTTATTTAATGTTTTATTTCCTTCATGACCTATTGTTGTCTGCCCTGACCTCTGTTTCAGCTCTTAGGCCCTGGCAACAGAGAGATCAGATTAGGTTAACTACTATATTGTTTAAAAACCAGCAGACCGATACGTACAGCAATCCTCAGTGTAGCTTTCTTACAAGATTTTCAAACAAAAACCAACCTGAAGCATGATCTTGAACAAAAGTACTTCACTATGTCACTCCTTGCTGCTACCACAGCATAAAACTATCCCTGGATTTTTTTAGATTTATTCTTTGAGGTTAAAAATCTCTTAGTGCTAAGCACCACTTGTTAATGTCAAGAATTTAATACATTCTGTCTTTATTTGTTGATTGCTGGAAATGAATATGTTCCTTTTTTAAAAGATACCATAAATTACTAGCTTGCTTGGAACACAAGTGTAATTCTTCATTAACCCTCCCAAAATATATCGAGAAATTCTGCTTTGTTACTCCAGTGCAGTTACAGGGTTCTGTTGCCTCACACAGCTGAGTAGCAGCTGCTGGTGATGCCCTGTATTTTTAGCAGCACTTTTCAAAAAGTTAGTCAACAGCTTGGAGGGAAGAAGTTCATAAACTTAGTTATAAGAGATGAATGTGCTTTAATGAGAACTGCATTTTACAGTCTGGGAGAAATTTTTACCATGTGTTAGTGTCTTCAGTATCTCTAAAAGCAAAGAAGAATATTTACAGACTAATTTAAAAAAACCAATAAAAGCCATTACCAAAGTTTGTGACCAGGTCTTGAAAACACTAAAGGCCTGTTTTTAGGTGAGACCTCCTAACCTCACCCTAAAAATTTCAGCAAGAGAGACATCTTGAATAAAGAAGCATTAAGTGCCCTTCTCCCTCCTCACTCCTCTTTTAATTTTCCTTAATGCTTCTGAACTGATTTTTTCCCCATGTGATCCTGCTTCCAGCTATGCATTATGAGCTATGGGAATGCTGTAGATTAATGAAATCTTGAATGCACTTTCTTTTGCAGTTGAGGCTGCTGTGAAATTCCTTCACTAGTAGGCAGTGCCTTTTAATTGATTCACAATAGACTCAGGATCTGAAGTGATGGAAAGTCTGTTGCTGCTTTCCCCCACTCGTCATGGACTAAAGATCAGTCCCAGTGACCTGACACTTCTGAGATGTGGGATTTTGTAATAGACTTAATTGTTTTTCAGTATCAATGACAGGACGTGACTAAAACTTCTGTGATCACTCCCATGTATTGGGTTTGTGTGGCCACGTTTTGGTAGCCAGGGGCTGTTGGGGTGGCTTCTTTGGGAACTACCAGAAGCTTCTGCCATGTCCAACAGAGCCCAATGCCAGCAGGCTTCCCAACAGACCCATCACTGGCCAAGGCTGAGCACATTTGTGGAGGATATTTACCATGGAAGGGAGCCCACAGTGAAGCAGAGGGAGAGTGTGAGAAGTCCTTCCCCTGAGGAGAAAGCAGTGGCACAGACAATGGATAATGAAATGACCAAAACCCCCATTTTCCATCCCCCTGTGCTTCTGGGGAGGTGGAGGTAGAAAAATAAGGGGTGAAGTTGAGGCCAGGAAAAAGAGGGCTTGGGGCAAGAGTTTTTTTTAAGATTTGGTCTTATTTGACATTATTCTACTCTGGTAATTAATTTAGCTAATTTCTCCAAGTCAAGTCTCTTTTGCCCATGACAGTAGCTGGTGAGTGAGCTCTTCTCCCTGCTCTTATCTCAATCCATGAACCTTTCATTAGATTTTCCCTCCCTTGCCCAGTTAAGGACAAGTGATAGAGTGGCTTTAGTGAGTCCCTGGCACACAGCCAGAGTCAACTCACTGCATTCCTTAAGAGACTGGACACTGCCAGGTCTTTCCCCTGCAGGAGGCAGGCATGGAGTGGAGCACACCTGCTCCATCTTTTACTGCCTTGCTGGGTATCAGCACCTCCTGTTTTCTCGGTGTGGTGGTCATCACCAGAGTATACTCAGCCAATTCTGGCTGGGGGCTGGCTCTGGTAAGCTTTCCCAACAATTTGCAAAACCCACATGAGCATACAAAACATACCAGTCAAAGAGCTAATCTGTGCAACCTTATTAAGGAACAGTGCACAGTCTGTGTGTGTACATTGGCATTCCCTGCTCTTCCCCTGCTCTACTGGATCAAGAAATCTCCCTTCTGAGATCATGCTCAGTGCTCTGGCTGTCAAGGAACGTGGCTGCAGAGGCTGAAGTTGCAAGAGAATTCTGTCTTTTTGTTATAGAGAAATATGATCAGACACAGACTCTATCAGGCCACTGGCACTTGAGGCCTGGAGAGATTTTATGTGAAAAGCAGCACACAGCTTGTAGTTTCAGTCAAGAGCCATCCTTGCAGAGTCACGGCTGGTTATTGGCAGCATCAGTGTGGTCCTGGTTTGCCTTGTGCTGTTAAACTGTTTAAAGGCTGTACAGTTCCCTATTGTTGGTGAGAACTTCTTCCATTATATTATTCTTCTTCATCCTCTTTGTTTTCTGATGGTACACCTCTTGTTTTTATAGGTCTTTAACGGAGAGGTACTGTGTCTTCCAGTCTGTTTCCATAGAAACACCCAATTAGAAGAGTAATTTGAAGAGATTGAGACACAGCTGCCAAAACTCCTAAAGGGAGAGAGGGGTGGAGGGAAAGAGGAGAAGATTTGGGCTGGCAAAATGCAAGCAACATTTTGTCCTCTGCCAGCTATTTCCTAACACTTGTCTGTAAATTCATATCGGACTGTACATCTTGCACCCATTTGGTTTAAGCTACATCTGTAATGAATTTTAAAACTGTAATTGAGTCTGGTGCTCAGCATATGTGATGTTAATGCTTGGAATGTGAAATTTTTTTGTTGTTGCATTGCTTCTGTCATATGTTTTTTATCAGGCAGTGGCCAAGACATTGAGACCAAAAAGGGAGGGGAGGGGAATTAGAGCATCTCTGTCTTGCCAATGTCTCATGTAAACACACATGTTGAAAATACAGTTTTCTGTCCTTCCTTTGACACAGAACAGGGTAACCCAGGTACCTCTGATTCACTGGTTCTCAAACCATTTATAAAAGAAAAAAAACCCGAAACTGAACATTCCACTTAGTTATTTTTCTGGTAGTCAGATGATCAACATATCTGCCTGTCTTCTCTTGACCCAGTGGAGGCAGACAGGAACTGATTCCTTTGAGAACAGAAGAAAAGAAAAAAAAAAAACTAATGAAGCAAAAATTGAGTACTACATATGACTTTTTCCATAGTTGAAAAATCTATTATTTGCATATACAAAAACATAGCTGTACCCCAGGAATGATCTCTGTACTTAAAAGGACAATTTTACTACTGTCTTTCACTAGGAAAGAGGATGAAAATTTAAATTTGTCATAGGATATTAGGCTTTGTTCATACCCACAGAAATGTGTGCTGTGATGACAGCTTACTAACACCACTTTAATTTCTGTTTTCTCACACAATGATGGGACTTTCTCAGTATTTTTGTTATGAAGTATTATCCAGACTGACCCTAAGACTCCTTACTTTTCTTCCTGACTCTAGGTCTATCTTCCAAGACGCACAATAATAACAACAAAGCACCCACCAAACCTACTAAACCAGCTGAAAACAAACAAAAAGTCCCCCTCTCCCTGAAAAAAAAAAAAATCCAAACATGCAACAAACTCACACATAAAGCCTACCCTCAAACTCTTACTTTTATCAGAGAAGCTTTGGCACAAGAGCATGTTAGCAATCTGGTGTTCTTTAAGGAAGGCAATTGTAGAAGCCAGCCAATATTAATGTGTAATCCTACTCTGATCTTCAGCAAGATAACCAGAACAGACACTCTGAGCCTCCTGGCTGACAGTTTCAGCCATGGCTTCAGGTGTTTTTCCCATTTTCACCACCTCTGCTGCCTTTTGTGCAGCTAAAGGAATAGGTTTGTGCAGCTAAAGGAATAGGTTTGTGCTGTCCTTCCTTCCTCTTCCGTGACCTTGTCCTGTGTTTGCGTCCTTACAGCAAAATGGGCGCTTTGTTGCCTAAGAGCATCACGTTCCCATGGAGCTGTGAGTAAAACTTTTAGGACCTCAGGACTTGGCAGAGAAACTGCTGTAGTGCCTTCTTGGACATGTAATCACTCACTTTGCCACACTGTCAAACTGCAGTGTTCAATGAATATTTTAGATCTGACAGATCTTACAATTGATAAAGCTTCAGTGTTTTGGGCCTTCAGGAAATGCTTTGTGAGTTACTGAAACTTTCCAACTTTCATTACAAAAAGTAAAGGCAGCATAGTTTAACATTTGAAATTCAGGTAGTTGAAATGGAAATCTTATATGAATCTCCTCTGACTGTTTTTTGCCAACCAGGTACATGTTACATTTAACCTCAGGGCAAGCAAGGATGCTCTAAGAGTTCATGCAATGCAGTATTGCTAGAAAGCAAATACTTTGTGTTGCTGGTTAAAGATTAGAATAGAAAAAACATCATTCAGGCTGAGTAATAGATGGTTTATGATTAAGTTGTTGCTGCCTTTTTGTTGTAGAAAAGATGGGAGATCAGTCTCTTTCTGTTTAGGCTGTCATGCATATTTTCCACAAAACAGCATTATCTTGATGGAATGAAGAGTCTTAAAAAACAAAACAAACAACCACCCCTAGGAAAAAGCTCCTCCCCAAAATATGGTAGAAACTACTTATTCAAAGACATCTGCAAGAAACATGGGGTGAACTGACAGACTTAAACTCCTCTCTTAAAGGAGACTGACAGTATCATATTTAACACCACATGTTTATATAAATGTGGATATATATGCATATAGGGCCTTATTAGCCAGTAACTCAGATTAATACTGAACACTTCAGAGAAGTGTTGACTAGTGTATGTAGTTAATTAGATGTAAGCATCTAACAAACTCTGTCAGCAGTTGCTGCCTATTAAATCATTATCTCTATTACAGAAACATGTTGATAAAGTTTTCTTTCAATACTAGAGTTAGGATAGATGTATTAAAACAACATTTGTTGAGTAAATTTCAGGTCTGTGTTGCTAAATGCTACTTGTTTCGAGAGAAGTATTTGTATTAAATTTGTTTTGATTGCTTCTAGTAATGGCTACAGCAAATGCCATTGGGGGTTTTGGCATTTTTTTCCCTAATACATCAAAGTCTAGACTGAACATGGAGGGGCTGAAATGCCTGAGCAAGTAACATCATCTTTTTAATATCCCTCCCTAAATTTAGTATGGACATTCAATGTAGCTTGGCATTAGAAAAGCTTTTTAAAGGAATTACCTTGTAATACTTACCTTTTTTAATGGTGTTCTTTAAATGCTTCTAGGTTTACAAGAAAAATAGTTTCCCATCTTGATTCTGCACCTGTAGTGAAGCAGGAGTTGTGAAATGGTTTCCTGTATTTAAGCCAGCCAAAATGAGCAAAAACATACCTTCCACAGAAACAACCAACTAAATGACAAAGCCCCCAAAATACTTGTCATGACCAAACTGTTCTATAAATGCTACTATTTTGCTCGTGTGAAGTATCTCCTTCATACTAACTTTTCTGCTTGTAGATCTGTAAGTCTGCGTATGTATGGCTTAAGCCATATCGCATGAGCTGTCTGCTTCCTGCTTCTTCCTTTTTATCAGCAAGGGTTGTGCCAGTGTCAGTCTTCCAAGTTTGCTTTTTTTCCTTCCTGGTATTCTGATTAACTACAGCTTTGCTAAGTTTTCTTGAGAGGGATTTTTTTAATAGCATTTGTTACTGATGTTTTTGTAATGGGAAGTTTATAGTCTAAAATTAATTGTTAGCTGATTCTATTTGTTAGCAGTGATTTTCTGCAACTTCCCAGGCAATTTTGGGAAACCCCCAAAAACTTGGTTGTGCTGTATTTGTTAACTCTTTCTCTGCCTGTATGATTGCAGCATTCTTTTATGGTTTTTTTGTTATGAATTAATAAAGTGTTCTTTTTTATAAAATTAGTTTGTTTGGGGTTTAGTTCTGATTGCTTTTTTGTTGGGTTTTTGTTTGGTTTTGTTTGGGTTTTGGTTTTTTGTTACTGTTGTTTTTGGGGTTTTTTTGTAATAACATTGTATTTGAACAAAAGGACTGCTTTATGCAATACTCTGTAGTAATGATTTTTAGTCCTCACTCTTAAAGACAAGTGAGAAAAGTAGCAGGAGCCAGGTTCTGAGTTTGAACTCTGAACTCATTTTCAGCATCTGGTTCTGGGATTTGGTCCCAGTGAAAATTCATGCTGTCTTGCTTCCAAGGCTGCCTTTCAAATACACCTTGTGCTGGCTTTCCTCTATTCCCACTGACATGACTGAAAGTACTCTTAAGCCTTCTCTGAATCCTGATTGGTATGAAGAAATAAATTATGAATGAGACTTGTAGGACAGGAATCTCAAGCTTGATGTTAGCCATTTTTACACCATATAACCAAATTTATCTCCAGGATGATCTTACCCACTGTATCATCTAGGATGATATGCCCACTGTTTGCTTAACTGAAAAAATGAAGAAATAGCAAAATATATCCGAGTAATTGGCAAATCTACAACAGATCCTTGCAGTGACAAATCCTACAAATACACAAAAAATAAGAATTACATGGTGAAAAACACGAAGTTTAAAACAGCCTAGAATGGCTTTTTGAAGGGCAGTTTGTAGTTTGTCAGTTGTTGAAATCTATTCTTTGTCCTCAAAACATTTTTGCAGGTGCTGGAAAACACATTGCCCTTATCTGATGAGTGACAGTTGTTATTTAAAAAAGTCACGTGTTAGAAAAGCAGGCGCCACTAAACAAGAGGATCTGACAGTTCCATCTGCAATGTTTTTGCTGGCAAAGTAAACGAGATACTGTTCCAAAGTCTGTACAAAGCATGCTGCAAACCTCTAACACTGGAAAGAACTTAAGAGTTTAATGTGTTCTGGCTTCACGTTACATAAACAGGGGTCCCTATGGTCCTATATTGATTGGGCTTGTGTTCCACCACTGTTTTTGTGGGTATATGCAAGCCCATAAAATCACATTTTTGTTTTTCCTGCCAACTCCTTTTCTATTGCTTTGTCTATTAGACTGCAGTGGTAAGTGCTACAGCTGGTGTGCTCAGGAATCCAGTGCAGAACAGTCAAACCATGAAATTTTAGGCTGATGAGCCTGAGAGAAACCCTTGCAGTTTGATAGTACGATTAAAAGTATGTCATGAATTGTCAGAACTGCTTTGTGTTGTTTGGAGGATGATGGTTTATGCCCTGGCATCAGCACAGGCTAACATCACAAGCACTACAAATACTTTGCAGCACATCTCTAGCAGTCACAGCCTAATAAAATGACTACTGTTTGTAAGCCAGGGGTAGTCAGATGGGGAGGAGACCCTGAAGTGAAAGAGCATGTTTAGTATACTCCGCTTTTTTCATCTGTTCCTTCTCTAACCCTACAGCTTTTGGGTTTTAATAAACCTTTCTGTCATCCTTGCATGTGAGTGTGGAAAATGAAGTTTTGGTGAAATTGGGAAGCCTTCCTAGCTTTTTCTGACAGGCTGACATTTGACTTACACAGGAAGATACAAGGAATTTAATTTTTTCTTTAGCAGGCAGCAGTTAAACTGACTTAATAGTCCTCGTACAAAGGACGCTGCAGCTGCCACTGTCAACTCCCACAGCTATGTATTGTGTTTAGACTTTGTTAAAATACTCACATAAAGTATTTATGTCAGTAAAGTATTAAAATGTAATATCAGACATAGTGTCTGATACCTGTGTGGTAGGTGAAGGACTGCAAACTGACATCCTCAGACTCTGATTCAGTTCATGCGGCCGCCTGCTGCTTCCCGTCACATCCATCTCTACATCCATGTGTACATCTTCTCCTCTCTGATGGGAACAGACTTTTTAGAAGGGCCTCTTGTGTTAGGACAAGGGGTAATGGTTTCAAAATAAAGGTGGGTAGATTTAGACTAGATAGAAGGAAGAAGTTGTTTACTGTGAGGGTGGTGAAACACTGTAATAGGTTGCTCAGAGAGTGGATGCCTCATCCTTGGAAACATTAAAGGTCAGGTTGGGTGGGGCTCTGGAGAATAACTGGATGTTAAATTTTAAAACCAAAGTATTTTACAATTTTCTTACCATCCTGATATATCACCATATTATCATAATATCTATTATTCTAGCACATTAAAATATATAGTATTCTAGAGTAACTTGTAAAGCATTATATTAATTTTTTTTCTTTAAAAATACTTGGGTGTTTTTTTCTGTTTCTTGTTTGTTAATTTTGCCAGGTGAGTCAAAGTGTATTTTTAGTTGCGTAAATGCATAGCAGAACACCTTCTAACATTTTGTTATAATCTGAAAAAAATTAAGGAATCCTCCTGAATATGAAGTGGGTTATTTTACCTCAAAAAATTCTGGCAGTGTCTTGCAGGGCAGGAGTATTGAAATGAGTTGCAAAAAAAACCTCAACAAACTAGAATACTAGCTGGTTCCCTTTTTTTTTTCTTTTTTCCTTTTTCCCAAGAATGAGAGAAGGGACACCCACCACCCTAAGACCCCAGAAACAATGAATGCAGTTTGGTGTTCAAAGGACAGTGAGACTGAGGTTGGGTGAGAGCTGTACTCAGTTTAGGATGAAATCTTCTCTTCCCCAGCATTTGATTTAGTGGCTACTCTGGATCCCAAGGACCTGAGCTGTCAAGTAGAGCAGTGTGAGTTGAAGCAAGCCACTTCTTTTGATAGTATATTTGGGTTTCTCATTGGCCATTTAGTCTGTATGGCTGTGCTGAGTGGAATATGCAGGGTTTAGCAGGATTGGTAGCCATGTGCAAAACAGACCATGACTAAATCAAGGAATTATCTCCAAGTAACTGATACACTTTTTGGCCAAGGCTTGTAATTGTGATGAAGAGTTTTACCACTAAGTGTGGGGTGTAGGTTACTTTTGCAAAGGGAAGGAGTAGGGCTCCTAGCAGCACTTTGCAGCCCCGCTCCTACATCTGCTCAGTTTTTTGCAGAATTGTGGAGAGAATGAGAAGTTGTCTAAGGGACATCATCTGATTCCCCCTTTACTGTTTTCCAAGTGGAACTATTTGCTCTTATGAATGAAGACAATGACAATTTCCTACTGGCTTGGGTGTCTCTGACCCACTGGAAACATAAAACACAAGTATAGCACATAACTATTATACCTGCTAGTGTGGCAGGGTGAGCCAGCAAACTGAAATCAGAGAACTTGGATGCTGCAGAGAAGAGGCACACCTGTAAACCAGTTGGAAATCTGCACAGCCTCTGCTGCTGTGCACCCAGAAGGCTCTAGTTGTATTGTAACTAGGCAAAAACACTTCCAGAAAAGTGTCTCTGTTTCTGGAATGATACTTCTGCCCTGGCTTGTAGAGTAGTTTTGTTACACAGGTGTCCTCCGTGGTGACTACATGATCTGGAGCTGGGCTTTTGTATGTTGGACCTACCTCAGAGATGCCAAGTGGGGCAGCATCGGGGTTTTGGAGCCTAGGGAATAAACTTCTCAATGTCTCAGTGTTAGAAGGAGGCTTCATATTCAGGGGCATAAAGTTATCATTATTATGGCAAATAAATGTTCCAGGTCTAGGCCACTGTTCTCATTTCTCTTAAGAATATTTAGGGTCAGAAAAATTAATCCTTTTAGCAGTCAAAACTGACAGTAGTTATTTGATGTAGGAAATCACACAAGGAAAGAAAAATTGGCAAGAGGTTGTGGGAATACCGAAGTGGCCTTCTGCATTGTTGGAAGTGACAGTTTTGTTCATTGTTTCCCTTGGATCTTGTCATTAGTCAGCTGGATAGCTTTGTGCCTGCCGTGTTTCGGAAAGGTTGGGACGCGGGGCCGCGCAATGATCACACAATTGTGCGCGGAGCTTCGGCTCCTGTATTCTTGCCGTGGAACAAAAAGGCCATTGTTCCCAGCATAATACTAAAGCAGGAAAAAAAGCACAAAGGTCTTTCCTCTAGATAGAAGGCTGACTTAGCAGCAGGCAGGAGAGAGCTAGCGAGGAGTTTATCTGCTGGAAATGGCTTCTGCAGTTTGCATTTTTGTTTCATCCTATTTTATGGATGGCTGGAGAAGATACTTAATGCTACAACTGCAAAATCAGGTGGGGTAGATTTCTGACTGGAAGCTCAGTAATCTAGCACTGGAAACTTTTGGTTTTTTTCAGGCTGTGTTACAATTCAGTTTTTAGAACCATTAAATCCTAGTGGAGGAGCAACCGTGACTTTGTGTGTGTACATTCCTCTGGCACACTGAGAGCCTGTTAGTCACTTGTTAGGAACAGAATACATCAGTTAGAAAATACTTAATGACTTGCCAAAGTAGACTAAATAGTACAGATTAGTCCTTTCTGGGAGGCAGGTTCTGCTTATGTAAATTATGTTGTGAAGCATTTCCTTGGAAAATCCACTCTTGAATGGTATCTATGGAACAAAATACCTCAAATGTCAAATCTAATTTTACTGGGTCAGCACAACTCAGAAAAAGAGTGGCCAGACACCTTTTTTATTATTATTATTATTATTCCATTTCATATCAGACTTAGCACATCTTCCCTTACCCCATCTCTGTTCCACGGGGGTCTGTAGCAGGGTTGAGCAGTGCCGTGTGAGGAGAGATGTAATTTGTGTTATGGTGACTTCCAGGATCACCTCAGGCAGTGGGATTGCAACTTCACTATTGATCTACATGTTGGAGGAAGCACTTACAGACACTACCTTCCTACATGTGACCTCCTACCTTTGCCAGGTTACTTACTGTGCCTTATTCTGCTGCCAGTAGCATTGCCTGGTGTTGAGCCAGAGCTTGCATTAGCAAAATGTAAATCTATATTACTCTTAATATACATATTGATAGGTACATGCACACACAGATATGATATAAATGATGAAATAATTATTCTATAGCTTCTTGTGCTAAGAGTTCTATTATTTGCATACAGACACTTCCCTTTCTAAATGAGATCACTGTGGCTTTAATCAACTGCCCGACAGGTAATACGATCTTCAGCAGAGCCTGAAGTTTAACAGTTTAACAGCTGCTAACAGCCTGCCTTCTGGAACAAACTAAATTTTACTGCATGGTTTGCACTAGCTTGGTAAGAGGTGTCTTGTTCCTGGAGATGTACTACATTGAAAGCATAAGAAAAATATTATTTCATGGGGAATAATAACAACTTTATGGGCAGTCTGCAGTCATCAGTTATTTCTTAGTGAAACTGGAATTTAACACTTCTACAGTGAGAAAAATGAGGAATATTTAATTAACAGATAGAAAATATTGCCTTATTGGGAAATAAGGGTGACTTTTTTTTTCTTGTAAATGTTATCAAAGATACTGAATATTGCAAGTGGTCTTGCATTGCCAAGAAAGCTAGAAACTTGTTGGTTGTTTTCCCTTGTTGGTTTCTCTAACAGTAAAAATAGAATATATTAGTTTTGATGGTGGGTAAATGAGAATTATGTCCACAAGGCCCAGAAATGGGCATAATAGACATAATAGAGTCAATGTTATAATGGCATAATAATGGAGACATTTGAATTTCCAGAGGAAAACCTGCCAAATGGATAATGCCTCACTACACACAATGGTGGTGGTGATAATACCTCAGCAAAGAAATATTCAAAGAAGTTTGTTGAGAGCATCAATAACTTAGCCTGTTGTATGTAAAAAAGTTTTACCAACACACTTTGTTCCAGTGTCACAAACAGTTCCTGCCATTGCAGAGGGAGTGTCTTTGAAATTGAAACAGTCACTAGAGAATGACTTCTAGCAGCCCTGTGTTTTCTAGGAGCTGCAGCTGATCAGTGCTATGCCTTGAAATAGAGCTGCATTGTTTGACATGCCTTCTGCACTAAAAAATTTTAGCTTTTTTAAATGCAAAACCTTTCAGAACAATTTTTCCAATGTTCCAGTTCTCCTAATTTCAATTTTCCCTTTCCCCCCTGTATCAGCATAGATAAGGTCTTCTTCCTAGATTTTGGGGAAGTGGGCTTGGACTCCCTAATCTTTACATGCTGCCTTACCTGAATATTCCTGACAAATGCAATAAAGCTGGGAGTCTTTTTAGGTAATTGATGGCAGGCTCCAGAAGTAGCCAAGACAGGGAGAAAATTTATGCTGAAATATATATTCAAACACTGTAAACTTGTAAACAGAAGAGTTTGACCCCTTCTTAGAAGTAGTCTGAAAACACCAAAGGATTTTTTTTTTTCCCAAAAGAATTTCAGGTAGAGATTCACAAATCTATCCTTGGGATAGTGAAATGAGAAAAGGGGAGACCTTCTGAAATAAAACATGTATCAGAAGGAAGAGTAGGAACCAGGATGACGTCTCATCTTGCTGAGATGTCATCTCCAGCCCAACTGGCAAGCAAAAAGCACTGTAGAGGCAAATGAAGGGGCTGTGGCTGGCTTATGCCCAGGCTGCATAGGACTAAGACGAGAGACTCCTGGTCTGTCCCTCGTGGGTTGTGATAAGCCAAGTGATCATGGATATACCTGTTGGTGCTGTTTTCTGGAAGTTGAAGTCATGAGGTATTGATTGTCTGATATCTTCATATGTCAGCTCTTGCTTTGCTGGGCTGCTGGAGATGCAGATAAATAGAAAGTTCTGGTGTCACTTCCCCCTTAGCTTAAGAGTGGCAAGTCTGTGCCATTGGCCCTGCTGACTGTTCAAGAGAGGCAGGGTCAGTTTGTGGTTAGAATTCTTGGCAGTTTCCATCTGGACTAGAGGAGACAAGACAGCTCTCACCTTGTCCAGCTCTGTTACTGTCTGGGGAGACTGGGCAACCCTTCAGCAATGCTGAATTCCTGTTTGAAACAGGAATGTGACTTTGATGACTTAATTTGGCATTTTCCTGGTTTCAGCTGGGGTAGAGTTATTTTTTTCTTAGTAGCTGGTACAGTGTTGCGTTTCAGATGTAGAATGAGAAAAAGATTGATAACACTGATCAGTGTTATCACTAATATCACTGATGTTTTAGCTGTTGCTGAGCAGTGCTTACTCTAAGTCAAGGACTTCTCAGTGTCTCAGGCTCTGCCTGTGAGTAGGTGTACAAAAAGCTGTGTGACAGCATGGCCAGGACAGCTGACCCAAAGTGGCTGAAGAAATACTCCATACCACAGAACATTATGCCCAGGATATAACCTGGGAGGTTGGCCAGGAGGGATCAAGGGTTTCCAATGTTAATTTTTAATCTGGTCCTTTGGCATGGACTATGCAATGGGAACATGAGGCCAGTCATGCAGCATGTGTATGTTCTCCTGAAGTGTTTGGTGGGAAAAGAGAGGCACAAAACAGCAGGTCCCTCAGCAGTGCTACATAAGTGGCTGCTGTTTGGGCAAAGGCATGGGAAGTGACTGAGACTTGACAGGGCAGTGTCTATGGACACACATGAATACAACTCCAGCATTGTCATTTTTGTGAAAGATCCAGATGTCTGGAAGAGATGCATGGAGAGAGGAGAGAATGGTCCTCAGGACACAGCCCAAAAAACCCAACCTAGTCAGTCTAAGAGCAGTGAAGCAACTGTCAAATATCACTGATATTTGTTTTCAAAGTTTTGTTGTTTGGTTGTTTTTTTTTTTCTCTTTTAACTTTCACTTTTTGATCCTTTACTTCTCCAGCCATAGTTAAATTTAATTTCAAGGATAGCAAAGTTTGGTGACTCATCAGAGGTTATCTTACCTGCTGAAACTCAGATTTGGCAGGCAGTTGCAGCCTTGTTTGGGTAAGAGAAAACACTTTCTACACTCTCTAGTAATTCTGAAACTCCTACAGCTGAGTTTCTTGGGAGGGGTTTTGTTGTTGATTTTTTTTTGTTTTGATTTGGTTCTTGACAACTGACTAGTCTGAGCAGTAGTTGGAAAGAATAGTTGTTTGGATCATTTTACACTCCTTTATGGCAAAGATTTTACTTCCAGCTGTCTTAGAAATGACAAGGGCAAGATGCTGATATTTTGTCCTGCCAAGTTTCTTTTAGTTTGGATGCAGACTAATGAACCTTGTCTGTAGGCTGAACTGGCCTTGAGTTTCCTTTACTAGTGGTTTTCAGAAGACCGTTTATATTTCATGGCTGAACGGACTGAACATGGGTGCTGATCTTCTGCCCCCTTTTCTGACCATATCATGCTCCTCATCAGCAATTTAACAAGGTTATAGTGTGGTTTAGCTGACTGAAGAAGGCACCCAGTTTTCTGCTTTGTGTGTATTAATGGAAAAGTTCATCTGCTTTCACTTGAACTATGGTATAGTCATGGACAGGTAAGGGGTGGTATTTTGTTCCTCTTAAGCTAGCAGTAGCTCCAGGCAGTTTTACTTCTCCAGTTGTTAGTATTTTCAAGTGATCCTGTAAAGCTCAACCATATGGAAACAAACAGATCATACTTAGTCTAAGAGTTCATTGCTTGTAAAATGATAACCAAAGCAAGTCAACGAAGTTGATGAGCTTCTAGATTTGAAATTTCCTTTTAAACACACTTTGAGTGTTATTGTGGAACTCTTTACTCCAGTTTTGGGTTGGTTACTATTATGTGGCAAGAAACCATAGTGTTTTCTTTCTGCTTTTCACACAGTAACTGTTTTGACAAGTGATTGTGTGATTAAAGGCCCTGTAGTGACACACTAATGACTGAAACCCTGTGGGTTTTCTGTATGCCTATAACAGACATATTTATCAGATATTTATCAGATTAATTTTCAATAGCTCAGCAGGCAGTTGTTCTGCAATGTGAGAGTGAAGCAAGTGTTTGAACAAAACCCTGCTGTCATTTGGCAGCACTATTGTGAGCAAAACCTGTAGTTATGTAAAAGACCACTAATGTTCGGTATGTTGCTGGCAAACTGCTCATTTTATTTTTGATGGCAGATCCCCAAGTGTCTGTACACTGCAGCACACGGCAGCAGATGTAGCAAGAGTTCACATATGCACACTTCTGCCTTAAAGCACTTTCTCTCTTTTCATAGGGGGACAGTTTAGGATAGGAGCTCCTTGGTTTTATTCTTCCTTTCATCCTATCATATTGCCTTCCTAGCCCTGTTTATAGTTCCCTGTTCTTTTGCATGCAGATGACAAACATTGAGATATCTGCATTGATTAATCTTAATCAAGTACTGTTGTTTTTATTTAGGGGCCAGGTTTGTTATTTCTTAATGTTTTCCCAGCATCTCTGCTTTCTCGGAAAGTTTTAAGAGCATGTAGTGGCCTGTGATAGGAATGGTTCTGTAAAATGCTGTCTGCAATTTTATATTCCTTTTTCTTTATTTAATTTCTTTGGTTTGTTAGGGTTTTGAAGGTCATGCAACAGCACTGAAAGTTTACAAGTGCAAGAACTGAAATCCTATAATTATCTTTGTCCTGAGTCTCTTCCAACCCAGAATACTCTGTGAAAGAAGAAACAGTTCTGTGAAATCAGGAAATGAAATGTGGTGGAAGAAAAGGAATAATAATAAAAAAGATTTTTCGGCTTCTAGCTTTATTTAATAAGCTATAAACACTAAAGACCCAAATTCTGCTAAGGTTACTTAAATGTGGTGGTACTGGGTGTTTTTGTCTCTCCTTGCACTGGAAAGGAGCTGCAGTCAGGGGACTGAATACAAACATCAGTCTGGTATCCAATCCTAACCTGAAACTTGGCCTAGGAACAGAAAATCCCCATTTCTCCAAAATGATTTTACAAGATCTGTGTCTCAGTCAGCTCTGGTTTCCATCTTAACCATGCAAACTTGTGATTTTCACATCCTTGTGACCCTTAAGTCAAAACCAGGCATTTCTGGCTGCTTCTTTTGTGTTGTAATGCAGGTCAGAAAGCAACAGAACTCTGGGAGTGGCAAGCCTGTGAAGGTAAATGCTGCCAAGTTGTTCCTCACAGCCTTGGTGTGAGCTGCATATGTACTCTGGTGATTGAGATAAGTACAAGCTGTCCTGGGATGCTTGCAGGAGAGAAGAGAGTTGCTGCTTGGAGCATGTAACACTAATGACAAGTTTCTTTTTTCTTTTTTTTTTTTTCATTAAAGTTCTGCTCTAGAAGAGAAAGGAAAACAAACATCATCATAAATCTGTGTTATAGGAAGGGAACAAAGCAATCTGATTTTCAATAACCATATGTTGAAGATCATGGAAAGCAATTGCATGTAAAAATCCTTCATTAGGCACTGCTCTGAAGTTGTATTTAATCCATTTTCTTGACAGTTCATGGAAACTTAGAGTGCATCTTTGCATGGCACTGATTTAACTGCGTAGCTTCACTCAAGCTGGGATTTTCTCCTTGTTTTGATCCATAAAGTCAAGTCACTGTAATCCAGCTAAGTAATGTAAATTGCCTATTCCTCATCTGTGGCATACCCAAATGGTGTTCATCTTTTCAAGCTGGAGTATCACAATATGTTGTGTAAAGCAGCATTCTCCTTCAAATTCTTTGCCAGTCTTCTACCATTCATGACCTTACTCCTTTTCATAACCATATCGCTTAATTTTCACATTCCCAGTTATTCTTTCCCTCTCTCTTTTCATTGTGTCTTGGCTAAAATAAGAGGATAAATTCTCTGGGCCAGAGTCTGTGTTTATCTACTGCACTAAGAGGTGCCATAAGTACCAAAATAATATAAACAGTACATAAATACCTGGAGGGTAGGTATGGATGGATGACTTACAGGACAAAGGGAACTTCAATAAAGGAATGTGTGTAATTGCTTGCTTGGTTTTTGTGGGATCAGAAGTTGAGAGCACTTCTGAAAAAAATGTGTGATCTTAATAAGATAAGACTTGACTTCCATAGGTATAGTAATTTTTTGTTTCTTTGTTTGGGAGGCTGAAACTACTGGAAATAATTATTTGTGACTTTAGAAAGAGCTGGTCCTCTGAAAAGATGTGGAAGTTGCTTGGCTGAACTTACAGCACACCAAGGACTACTGCCAGCTCACTGGCAAATGAGCAGGTCTTCCAACAGCCAAGATCTAGCTTTAACTTGAGTAGCAGAAACTGGCACTCAAATACATTAGCAATACTTTACATAGACTTATCTTTCATCAGTCCAGGAGAGACTTGTTGCCATATTAACAAATTCTTTTAGGACACTGTTTTGTTATTTAACATAAGCTTGGCAGAGCATCAGACAAAACTGTTCTTCTGTTCTCCCTAAGCTATTGTTCTTTCCTTCTAATCTTCTGTAAAGTCTGTTACAGGATCCTGCTTCTTTTCTGCAACTTCTGTCAATAGTTTCTAAGAAAAATCCCCAACAGCCCAAACCAAAATAAAAGCAAAGCACCCTGACCCCTAACCTGCTATGTCTCTTAATTTTGTGGGCATGGTGTGCTGCATTCCCTGAGATGGAGTCACCTCTGAATATGCTTGTGGTGTAGTCATCTGCTTTACTGGACTATCTTAGACAGCACATAGGAGCATGTATTTTGTGTGGCTGTAATGTGCACCAAAGTGCAGACTTATGTAGAAAAGCTCCATGTAGTTTCTCACTGCAACATGTTTCTGCTAGTGGTGCTGGATGTGCCCTTTCCATTCCTAGATCCTCACAGGGTGTTTTCCTCATCTCAGATCTAGAGACATCTTCCTTGGCATTCAGAACTACTGCAGCTCCTTCTCTTGTGTGAAAAAATAGAAAAGAATGTGAGATGACCCTCAGAGGCAAGAAAACATTAACTAACAACATGAAGCTCTTTTCAGATGAGAAATAACTTCTCTCCATGGAAAGAGCATTCCTCAATAACCTCATTATATAAACCCTTGTTAAGCTCTTTAAAAGGCTCGAGCCTGTGAGATGCCTGATGCTGTGCATTGCTGTGGAAGTCATGGGGAGTCACAGCAGGTGTTGCTTGCTTGCAGGAGACAATAAGGATCTCAGGAGATGAGGGAATTAGAACCTGGTGTATTTATTAAGCCAGTTAACAATGTTCATGTGACTGTTGCATGCTAAACACATATTTTAAGCAAAGCAGAAAATTGATTCTCTTTAACTAGAAATCTGGTGCACAAGGAAGGGAAGGCTCTTCTATTTGGTAGCAGCAAGACTTGCTGTTAGTGTAACTTATTGTAGAAGCCTGGTAGTTAAATCTCTCAGATAATGGAAGGGACAGTCGAGGCCACAGAGGCAGTTGGCGACTTATCACAGATCCTGTGTTTTCCTGTGAGTGCAGAAATATGGTCATATCTCCTTCAGACCTGTACAAAGAGCTTGCAAACTTCTGTTGGCTAAATATGCAGTAAACGGTTTTATCAACTTAGTGTATTTTAAGTGTCACCTGCCAGCAGGTAGGATGAAAATAAATGAAGAAATAAAAAGCGTTTGTGGTAAAAGATATGAACATAATGTAGTGTTAGGTGAGTGTGGGAACACTTTCCTTTAAGATAGTCACCAGGGAGCAGAGAAAGTAGGACTATCTCTAAAAGTGATTCTCCATGCTTGCCTCTTTCCCCAGCATTTTGGGCACTGCTGGTGAGAAGCATGTATTGCTCTGCCTTCCCTCAGGCTTCACAAAGCATGTAATGCATCTGCTCCTGCATCTGAAGGTCTCAGTTTGCTTGAGTTCTCTGGGAAGGTTGGGCTGGTGTTTGTGCTTGGCCCAGGTCTTCCCTATAGTGCTTCAAAGGTGTGGGGTGTTTTTATTTTTAACTTTAATTTTAATTTTTTTCTAAGTTCTATTTTTATGTCAGTCACTGTTTTCATGGAAGTCAGGTGGTTGTCACAGTTCATGTGTTTACAGCAGGCAGTGAGCTTAAGGTGCTTGCAAATAAGTGTTTCCATTGCCCTCTCCACATCTGCCATGGCACAGACTGACAGAAGTAATGAATTAAAGTCTTCTGTATAATCCAGTCTCACACTGCTTGAGTCCATGCCCTTTAAAATTGTTGTGTATTCTGTTTTCCTCCCTTCCTGTTTCTGCAATGACTTTTTAAACTTTTTGCATATATGTATCTGTGTTTAAAATAAATACTACATGCACACACATTGTATATGTTAATTGCCTATGCTATGAAATCTCATCAGTAAGACTTGTTAGTGATACACTGTGGAACTGGAGATGAGAGAGAGCAGATGGTTCACACTGAAATGACATTTGCCTTCTGGATGGGCTTAGCAATACAAGATTTGGATGCAAAGTTATGGTACTTGATCCTAGGGCTAAACTCAAAGGCACAGATGAAGATAAAGCCGAGCATCTCTGTTCCAGAGAGAATATCTGGAGAGATGTCAAAAAGCTGGACCAGGTTCTAGTTTTTCCATTCCCTTTGATCATTTGAAGTTTCATGAGGGTTGATAGTACACTTAAATAGCCTAATATTTTTCAGAGATGGATGTCAAATGCACTATTCTGTCCATTGAAACTCAGCATCTTTCTGATCAGAGATTTTGTTCTTTAAAAAATGCTGACTTGTTGGAATCAAAACTTTTTAATAGGTATGCATGTGTCTGGGGAAGCAGAGGTACAGCAGAGCATCTGTTTTTGAAATGGCCAGAAGTTCAGTTACAAAGGTTTGTCTGAGTTGTGGGAGACATGAACCCAAATCCAGTCTCTCCTTGAGTAAGGTCAGTCTCGGTTTTCAGGAAAACTTCTTTGAAGCAATGTGTTTTTCTCCTAGTGTGAAGTAGAAGAATATTTTGCTGATTAAACAAGTTTTCTGTGACTATCCAGAACAGAAGGAGCAGCTTGCAGGAAAGACACCTCTCAGTGCCTCAGCAGGGGCATGTTGTGTGTGTTTGACATTCAGGGAGTTTGCAGTGGGGCTGCAGACGTGGAGCCACAGGGGAGCTGGGCCATCGTGATCTGTGGTGCCCAGGAGCTGCAGCACTGCACTGTAAAGCTGAGCCTTGAGCTGTTTCAGTGCCACCATGGGCTTTGGTGATGCCCACAACGATTTTACAGATCAAAACAATGGTTGCTGACTGCCCAAGGGTGACAGACTCTCCAGGGACAGCTGTGTTCCTTGCAGCTTCCTTCTGCTGTTTCATAGCCCTCAGAATCACAAAGACAAACACATTTCATGTCCTCCTGCTGCTGGAGGCACAGGCCTCTGAGAGAAGGCCTGCAAAGAAGTTGTACTTTGCACTTTGAAGCAGTGTGTGCTAACAGCACAAATTCTGAAACTAATGTTGTTTGTACCTGGTAGAAGTATATTTCTGTAGAAACATCCACTACAAATAATAATCAACCCTAACCCTAACCCTAAC
>VZRX01008451.1:0-30310 GCA_013398075.1 Notiomystis cincta
TGATATATCATATAATAGATATATATATCTCAGCATAGAGGCACGAGTTTTGATGCCACAAAGTCCTGTCCTGAGTTTCGCTTGAGCCAACCCCCTTCAAGTGTGTAAAAACATTATTAGGATGCTTTTAGTGTGGCATCCTCTGAAGCTCCAGTGGTCACCACCCTCACAGAAGGAGCTGAAATTTGCTGTGTCTGCATGTGGAAACAGCTCTGCTATCTGTGCCTGTGGTTACCTGGAAATTCCAATGGATAATTTTTGGATTATAATTCCACTACCCGCTCAGCTACCAATTCTTGCAAAGTGTCCCTGCCAAGAAAACTCCAGGAGAAATAAAATCCCCTAAAAACCTTGCTTGCAATGCTCCAGCTCAGAGCTTGGCAGCTGCCTTCCAAAATTAAGTGATTAAAGTAGTGCTAATGAGACATTCATCCCCTGCACCTTTTTCCTTAAAATAAATATTCGAGGCTCTGCATTACAGGTGCATGCAAAATTGCTTAAATAGAAATCTTGGAAGCACAGGAAATAAAAACAAAGGACACTCTGGCAGAAAGTTCCCAAAATACTTGAAAATGTAACTGAATAAATAACTCTTGTTTTTGGACTGAAATCTGCAGACCTTAGCAGATGTGTCCAAGCTAAACCAAATATCCAGGGAACTGGATCTCCTTTCTGATGAGAAATAATGAAGAGCACTGCACTGGCAAGGAGACAGGCTGGAAGAACCTGCTGGTCTTTTCCAGCTCCGACTTCCGTGATAGCTCGGAGTTATCCTTAGGCACTGGCTTGATCCATCAATGAAGTTACTGATGGTGAGTCCAGGCCCCAGGGCTGCCAAACCGACATCCATATTGAACTGGAAGCATTCAAGCATTCATGGAGTGAATAGGATTATTGGACACTCACAGGCGAGCACGTGCCTCTGTCTTTGTGGGAGTGGAAGCGCTGGGAAAGGTCATGGAATATAAGCGGGGGTAAAAAAATCCACTCAAGAAGAGGAAAAACGTGGGGGCCATTTTTTTAAACTTTTTTTTCCCCCTTAATATTAAAGAAATGCCACCTTGGAGGTGTCAGCCTAAATTATTAGGGAAAACACTAAGGCAAATAAAGAAATGGCATTCCACAGACCTGCACAGAGGTGTAAAGGGGATATTTTCAGTGGGGCTTTTTTTCCAGGCCCTGCTCTAACAGTACCAGCCATTGTATTTACAGGGCAGGGTGTCAAATCTGCTTACAGGATTTTTAGCTGCTCTACTTTGCAATCCTTTCTGTTGCAGGGCCTTGCTTCTCTGAAGGTGAAGCCTACAGCAAACCCCTTTTCCCCAACAACAATGGCAGCAGGAGCAGGCCCCGAGTTTGTAAATATTAACTTCTTTCGAATGTCAGATTATTTACTCTCTGCTCTTCGAACCACCCAGGCCAAATGGACGGGGGCCAAGTTTGTTAACAATAGCTCTTGGCTGGGACAGGCTGTGGCAAAGGTTAAATCCTGTTTGCCTTATTCCAGAGTGGAGTCCCACCGACCCCAGGGCTGGCTTTGGGAGGGCAGCAGGCTCTGACACCGGGACCTGCCCCCAGTTTTGCGGGATGCAGAGAGCCCTGAGCGACCTGTGGGCACCGTGCTGAAGCCTCCAGGCACAGCAGCAAGACCCACCTCGATGAGAGGTGAACCCCAGCCAGAGGGGGTTTGTAACCAGTGAGCAGAGCCTGTGCTGCCACACCATCCAGGCACATCCATCCGAGCCTTCTCCATATGGCTGCAGCAGCCATGGTGGGGATCTCAGTGAGAAAGGAGATCACAAAACCCCAGCATGGTTTGGGTTGAAAAGGACCTTAAAAACCGTCTCATTCTACCCCCTGCCATGAGTAGGGACACCTTCCACTATCCCAGGGTGCTCCAAGCCCTATTCAACCTGGCCTTGGACTTCTTCCAGGGATGGAGCAGCCACAGCTTCTCTGGTTAACCTGTGCCAGGGCCTCACCACCCTCACAGCCACCAAGCCATTCCTGCTTGTCCTGTGTGTCTTCGTGAGACACCCCTGTTTGCAGAGTCAGTTCTTGCCTCCTTATTGATCAATCATGCTACATCAAGCAGAGGAGAGCAGCTGCCATTTCACCACAAATCTCCAAATCCACACCAAGAAACAAGCACTGGCTGGCATGATGGACACCCAAAACACCCTCAGCACGGACACAGGAGTTGCCTTTCCCAGAAGCCCATCTCCATGCAGCAAGCTAGGAACAGCAGTGGCTGACCCACCCTGCAGGCCTTCCTCAATCTGTGTATCATCCTCCTCTTCCTCCCAGCCCTCTTCCTCACCCCTGGTGCCAGTGGTGCAAAACATGCTGATCCATGAGGGCACGGGGTGTGCTTTGCCCGGCGTGACCCGCACAGATGGCTCGCAAGGGAAGCTCACACAGCAGAGCCAAGTGGCCACAGGCTCACCCAGAGACATTCCTGCCCTGATTAGGAGGGCTGGGAGGGAGCCAGGGGCGGGCCAGCGATCTCCTTCCTGTGCCTGCAGCCATTCCTGCCACAGCTTGGATCACACCTCTCGGAGACACTCTCGGGTCGGGCACGGGAAGTTCACGGCGGCAAACGCCGGCGGGGAAGGGGGAAGAGCACGGGGATGGAGGGGAAGTTCGCTGGGGTTCAGCCAAAGCTGGGTCCGGAAAACAGAGGTCTGATAAAAAGGAGAGAGGAATTGAAATGGACATGACCCCCAGGGACTCCTCATCCCTTCTCCAGTCAGTGCAAGGTGCTGGACACATCAAGAATGAAGAGAGCAGCTCCAAGAAAGCCACAGCTTAGAGTGGTTTGAAGAAATGAAGGTACAGACCTACCACCACACCTCACCTGGGTGAAAATCAAAATCTTCAGGTCAGAGCATGATGTTTCTCATCTCTTCTGACATCCCCAATGCAAACTGTCCTGCTGAACTTGGACAGGTTTGCTGCGCTGCACACACTGTGTGCTCTACAACACAGGAAAGACTAAACAAATCTCTCCAGGCAGCCAGGGTCAAGTCATGCCATTTTTATCCCCAAAGCCAAGGAGGAGAAGATTGCACTTCCTAGCAGGGAAAATAACGACGCAGCAGAATGAAAAAAACAAGGGAAGCATTACTCAAATTATCTCCACAGCGAGTGGAGGGATGGGAGTCCAGAGAACAAAGAGATCAGATGACCAGATGGGACAGATCAAGCTGACCACAAAGCCTCTGTCCAACATTTTTTGACAACTGCTAGAGCCATATGTTCATGAGGATTTTGGAATAACTGGGAAGGGCGTGTGGACTCGGAGCTGCGTGGCTGTAGGGTGTGAGCCAGGGAACCTTTGGTGTGTGACCCAGATCCCTGCACCCTGTGAAGGGAAAGGGGCTGGTAGATCATTTAGCTCACCTCATGACAGGCTCTGACCAGCCCTTGTCCTGTGTTTCCTGGTGTTTGGTCCATCTCTAATGAGCCATGCTCTGGGGGGAATTCTTAGGTCATTTATTTTGCATCATGTCTGTGAGGAGAGGTAGCAGGACTATGGCTAATTAGGAAAGCAGAGAGGTAGCCCCAAACAAAGCCAAGGACAGGGGGATCCTGTCTGGGCACACAGAGGCTGGGAGTGACCCTTTCTGCCAGCTGCCCCATGGACCTGAACACCAGCACTCCTGAAGGGCAGAAGCTGCACATCCCAAGTGGCCCATCCTGCCCTTTGGGCGACATCCCCATAAAAAACACACTTTCCTCATTTATTTTGTCAGCTGCTCCTTTTGATTACTTCGTGCATTCCAAGGAGTGCGAGGAAATTCGGTGGATGACGTCCTGCGAGGTAAAGGTGACAGTTTTCAGCAGTGAGAAGCGATGGCAGACACCCTCCTAGGGATGTGCAGGGACATTCAGCCCTGCCCCTGAGGCAGTTTGTCACTCACTGATGAGTGGGTCTACTACACACAGCAAATTCAGGACAAGGACCAACCAGCCACCATGGCAGGCAAGAGTTTTTCCCTCTAAAATTGAAGCAGAGAGAATTTAACCACATAACATTACTTAATTTTTCACCCTGAGAGGAGTGACCAAGGGACCATTTCCCATTGTAAGTTTCCAAACTGCCCCTGGGCTTTGACAGAGCCTTGGAGTCCTTCTACCACCAGAATAACACAAATACCTTCCAGCAAAAGAAATAAAACAAGTGTCAAAAAGCACCAAACATGGGTAGAGGTGTAGAGGTGTGCTCCTGCAAAACGCCTGCTGGACACCCTCAAGCTGCACCACAGCAGCCCCAAGACCCCTCTTTCCTCCCTTTCCCCACAACCCCAAAGCCCACATAATTCCACATCATTTCCTAGATCCCCACATGACTGACAATTTTCTTACACCTCCAAGGGCCCAGAGTGCCCCTCCACCAGCAGATCCAGCCTGTGCTCTGTGCTTTAACTCCCCAAAACTCTTGGCCTGAGAAGAAAACACTGCAGCTTATTTCTCATCCTAAGGACCTGCAGGTGTTTTGGGATAGTGCTGCTGGAATTTATGTCCAGTGGTGGCCAAAAGCTTAGCAAATGTCCATGGACCAAGGTCCTGGTGCTCAGCAGCCTCCCAGTGTCACAGTCACCCAACTCTCCTGTGCACAGAAGTGAGCCCAGAGGAGGCCATGAAGATGATCAGAGATGGAACACCTCTCCTGTGAGGAAGGTTTGAGGGAATTGAGATTGTTCAGCCTGGGCAAAAGAAAGCTCCAGGGTGAACTTTTTGTGGCCCTTCAGGACCTGAAGGGGCTCCAGGAGACCTGAGAGGGACTTTGGCAAGGGCCTGTAGCGACAGGACAAGGAGGAATGGCTTCCCGCTGACAGAAGGCAGGGTTAGATGGGATACTGGGAAGGAATTCCTGGCTGGGAGGGGTATGAGGCCCTGGCACAGGGTGCCCAGAGAAGCTGTGGCTGCCCCTGGATCCCTGGCAGTGTTCAGGGAGAGACTGGATGGGGCTTGGAGCAACCTGGGATAGTGGAAGGTGCCTCTGCCCACGGCATGGGAGTGGAACAAGATGATCTTTAAGGTACCTTACCTTAACCATTCTATGATTTTACAATTCTATGAAGAAAAAAAAGGGAGAAACCCTTTAAACAGAAGCATTCATATTGTGACTCCACCACTCTGGAGTCAGGGACAGCAGAACAGCCACGAGCTCCGTGTGGAGGGAGTTTCCCATGGCTCCGATGGGAGCGCTTCCCTTTGCCAGGACAGCACATCTGCTCCACGGGGGCTGGACCACGCGAGGAAACCATCCCTCCTCTCTGCCCAGCAGCGCTGGGAAGGGGCTGGCTGCCCTTCCCCATCTCCCCCTGCTCCGCAGGGGCAGCAGGAGCCAGTTAGGAATCAATGTAAAGGGGGCTGTCGGACACGGCGAGCGCCGCCAGCCTTTGATCAGAGCCAGCGGCTCGGCCGCGCTGTCCCCAGGGCCCCCGTCCTGCCCCTGCCCCGGCCCTGCGGGGCCTCGCCCTTCTGCTGGCAGAGAGGAGCTGCTCTCCTGCCTTTGCATCCCACACCGGCAGTTTGGGATGGGGAATAATTCGGGTTATTCCCCAGCAGCAGCTGGGGGGAAATTACTCTCTGCTTTTGGAAGTGAGAGAGTTCCCAAGGGGGAAATGGTGCCTTGGGTTTATTTAGGGAGTTTTGTGGGCATTTGAGCTCAAATGTAGCTCATTTATGGCTTTTGTCCAGCAGCAGAGCCAAGGAGCTGGAGTAAGATCTTCCCATTAACTGAGCTGCTCATGGCTGAGTCTTTTCCCCCCAGATCACTGCACCCAAGCTGGTGGAACGATCCAGGTTAAAAGAAGTGGGAATCTGGGGAGTGCAGCACTTTTGGAGGCCTGGATCAGCCCAGAGGTGTGGCTCATGCTCCAGCCTGCAGATGGTTTCTCACCCAGCGAGGGTCAGCGAGGACATCACGTCTCACCTCCGATCCCACCCAGCTGCTTCTCACCCTGTCAGGAACGGTCCTTGGGGTCTGCAGGGGCTGGGCTGAGCCTGGCAATCACCCAGCTCCTGGGATTTGAGCACTGAGGGAGGGAAGGGGATGTAGTTACAGCTGCAGGGACATCCCTGCCTGTGTGCCAACAAGAAGCCTTACAAGTAGTCATTTTTCACATCAGGTTTTCCAGAATTCTCATATTTTCCTCCCTGCTACCTTAAGATTTGTTACTAAAAGTTTATGTCTCTCACCTGTTATAAGGCAACCACAGCCTTAGGAGAGACAGAGTGAATAAATTGCCTTTTTTTTGGTACAGATTTTGTCCACAACTGTGCAGTCCCTATGTTATGGTTGGGAGAAAAGTGTCCAAGGCTGGGAAACACCAGCATTTTCTGCAGCAGCCTTTTTTGAAAGTAGTAACAGCTCAATGAAGTGGTTAGGAGTTTACAAGGGCTTGGAAAAAATTACCTCCTTTTAGTAAGTGTTAATTATATGACTAATTAAATAGAGAGGAGGTTGAAACACTCTCCTAGTCATAACCTGTGTGCTCCCTGCCCGCTCCTTGCGTGACAGAGAAAACAGGGAATGAATCCTGTTTGGCCTTCATGGCAGGAAGTGGCTACTAAACTAGCTCTAACTTCTAATTTATTTACCTGGGAAGCTGTAGGGAACTGTTTTAAAATTGACCAACATTTCTGCTACTTTAAAAAAAAAAAACCCAACAACTAAAAAAACCACTAAACCCACCAGCCATTCAGTAAAAACACATTTGGAATAGCCCAGGTTTTAAGTAAGAGATATAAAAGGCCACTTTGTTTATGTTTTTCAGCAATGGTATGTTGGCTTCTTTTTTCCCTAAATGACGGCGAAGAAAGAAAACAACATTATGTTAAATCTCTTATCTCCATGCAAAGTGGTTGCAGCTATCATAAAACACACACATTGTGTCATTTCAAAACACAAATGGGCTCACAGTCAAACATTCTTCAGATTACCTCCTCTTTTCTTTTTCCTTTATAATTTTGTGGGCATTAATAAAGTTTAGCATAGTCAAGAGAGGTGCTTTGTTCCTTCAGTGAGGAATTAATCACATCCTTCTGGAGAGGCACAAAGAAACCACAGGGGCAGGACTGAGCTGCAATTGCTGCAAAGCCCTCCATGATGCCCAGTGCTGTGGCACCAACCTGTCCCTGATCCCTATGGGCTTTTATAGTGCCAAAAAGTGAAGGAAATGGGGCTGTGATACAGAAATGTGGGGCCAGCAGCAAGATCCCTGGTCCAGAGCTCTGTCTGACTGCAGGCAGCTCATTTAACCTCCCTGTGCCCAGGTGAATAAGTTAAAATGTCTCCTTCCATGGGAGATTTCATTTCCACCCAGTGGGACTATATCTCAAACATTCAGACCAGGAGCCTGAGGACAAATCTGCTTTTCTGACAGTCTCAGGATGATCTGGGCTCACCAGGCTGGCAGGAAGGACAGGCAACTCCATCCACTGCCTTCTTCCTCCCCTCTGCCAAAATCCAGGCTGGCACATCTGGCCAGCTCCCACCCACCTGGGCAGGTGCTGTTGTTAGAGGGCAGGGTGTAAAACCCTGAGCATCAGCCAGCCCCAACACAGGGGCAGCTCAGCCAAAAAACAGGCTCTAAATGTAACAAAACCACGGAGGTGGAAAGCAAACAGTGCCTGTTGAGGTGTGCTGTGCCTCTGCAGGGTATGAGGGAGAGGTGGCAGCACAGCTGCAGGCTGCCCTGCCCTGCTGAATGTGCTGCAAGTCAAGAAGAAAACTCTGCCAGAACAGCCAAAAGGATATTTTTGGCACAAAAAAAAGGACATTTTGGCAAAGTTCAGCACTTCTGATGCAGCTGGAGATATTGGGTACCTGGTGGCCACCTGAGCAAAGGGAGGGGTGCCCCATTTTCCTGGAGCATCCACAGCCCCTCCAGGACATTTCCCTTGGAGAGGTTATGTACCTCAGAGTCCTCCTCTATCCCAAAATCTCTCCCAGTGCTGCTGGAGACCTGTTTGACTCAGAGTTTTCCATGATGCCTGCTGGTTTTACTTCCCACATCCTGCCCCATTTCAAGGTGACTCAGACAGTGATGTTTGAGTCATGTTTGAAGATGCTGAACCCAAGGGATCATGCTGAGATGGCCCAAAATTACAGGTGGGTTTTCCAGCCCTCTCTCATGAGTATTTCCACCTCCTCCCTGTTCTCTCTCCTTTTTGTTGGTTTTAAAGGCTGCAGACAGCTGAGAAGAGGATGTTGTGCAGGGCCATGACTGTGGGTATTCCTGGGAGAAGTGGCAGAGGGGGAAGTGGCAGTGCCAACGGACTGGAACTCCTCCCTGGGCAGCTGCAGGTCACTGACTTGGCTGGGTGAAGCAGCCAGGAGGTGTTCCAGCCTGTGAGGAGGAAGGGAGAGCCTTCCAGCCCCACACACCAGGAGCTTTTTTACCCCACAGTGACCCTTCAGCCTCCATCATTTACAAATGACTTCTTAGAAGATGCTTCCAAATAAGTAACTAAAAAAGGAACAAGCAGGAGAACTGATGGAAATTTGGGTGTGAAAGAGGTACTTAGATTTTTGAAAATGAGGAACTAGAGGAACAGAGATGGTCAGAGTTTGGCCTGACCAGTGGTCCCTGGCCAGCACACCTGACCAGCCACCACTAGCATGGCCAGCCAGCTGGTACTACTAAAATCAGTGCTGTCACAACACTCAAGTGTCACCACAGCTTGGGGCTGTGGAGATCTTGAGCACTGAGGACCCAAATCCATGAGAAACCAAGATTTTGCAGATGGTTGGAGCCCCAGCACTGACCTGCATCCTCAGGGTTGTGCTTTGCTTTGGCAGCTGGGTGAGTTTGAAGGTCTGGTACCACCTGGGGACACCTGAGGGTCAAACAGAGAGGAGCACCTGGTTTGGGGAGAGGTTTCCTCCTCCTGCAGCAATGGGAACCTGGAGGAATCACAGAGCCTCAGAATGAGCTGAGCTGGAAGGGACCCACGAGGATCATGGAGTCCAACTCCTGCCCTGCACAGCCCCATCCCCAGGAGTCACATCTCCTTGAGCTCTGTCAGGCTGGGGCTGTGCCTGTTCTCTGGGGAGCCTGTTCAGTGCCTGAGCACCCTCTGGGGGAAGAACCTTTGCCTGATATCCAGCCTAGACCTCCCTGACACAATTCCAGGCCATTCCCTGGGTCACCAGAGAGAAGAGATCAGTGTCTGCTCCTCCTCTTCCCCCCATGAGGAAGCTGTAGGTTGCAATGAGGTCTCCCCTCGGTTTTCTCTTCTCAAAGAGAGACCAAATGCCCTCAGCTGGGGTGAACTCCACAGGTCTCTTCCCACCAGCAGCCAGCTGGATGCTGCCAGAGCCCATCAGCAGGAACCAGGACCAAAGGCTGGAGAGAGAATGTCCTCTCCAGGTGATTCACACACACCTGCCCTGAATCCATGTTGGTGGGAATGCAGGGCATGACAAACACTGAAATCACCATCACTTTGCAAATCCATCCTTCCCTCCACCCTGCCAAACCCAAACTCTGAGCTGATCCCCCAGAGCCAACTACCCCAGAGAGAGCTGGGAGTGAAGGAAGAAAACGAACAGCAGATACCCAAATATTCAAAATATAAAAGGTTAAAAGCAGCACAGACTTTGTGAAAACAAAGGCTTGGGCTTCAAAACAACCTGAACACACCATTTCAGGGAAATCTCTGAAAGTGTTTGTTAGCACTGGTGCCACGAAAGCGATGGATTTAAGGAACTTGGACGTGCTGGAAAGAGCGGGCCGTGAGTCACCCGCTCCGAGCGGGCACGGCCAGCAAAAAACCCCCGGAGCACCACACAAACACTGATAACACTTGCACCAGGCAACAGCCACAGGACCTTTCAGCAGCTGAACTAATCTATTCCCACTGTTACGCTGCGTTACTTCAGACACAAAGTGGGGAATTATTGTTTGGTTGGGTTTTTTTTTCCCTTTCCCTGCTAATTAACATTTGTTCGCGCACAAAATGCGGAGGCCGGTGCCAAGCGGACATACCTAGATAGAGCCTAATATTAGATTTCACAAAAGCATTCATCCTGTCTAAACAAACATCCTCCACAGAGTGTTAACCTCAAAATCTTTGCCCAAACAGATGTTCCCTCCGTGGGCACGGCTCGGCATCGTTTCCCGGGACGAAGCGAAGCCTCCACATCCATGACCATCCCCAATTAACCCAGGCATCGACAGGAACAGGCACTGTTATTTTAGGAAGCTTTGCAGAAAGATTCCCTTCAAATTTAAAACCAGATCAGTCATTATTTGTCTCCAGCAGAGGCTTCATTTAAGGTCTCTTCGAGTTACTCACTTTTTGTTACAGCCAGAGACAACGTCCTGCTTTTAACGGCTGAGAAAATGCGCTGGCAAATGATACAGGGTGTTGATTAACCAATAAATGGTTCAGGTCTGGCCTAACAGGCAGGAGGCTGAAATGGGAAAGCAAGTTTTTTAACAATTTGTTATACACAGTAGCAAGAAAAACAGGAAGTAGGTGTTTATTAGCAGTTTCCAAATATACCAGCCAAAATAAAACTCCCCATGCAGTCTGAGGTATTCAAAATACAGCAACGACCAGAATTCCTCAGATTATAAGAGGGCAATTAATCACAAACAGTGTTCACAGACCAGTGATTTGGAAACTTCCTTTTTATTGAAGATCTGGATCAAGAGCAAACTTCAAAGCAAAACTAATTGATCTGAGATTCATTGCGTCTGGGCGATAAAGCAAAAAAATAAAATATCATTCTGAGGCAGCCAGGCCCGTGGTTTACATTCATGCTGCCCTGACAGCCTGTAAAGCACATTAAAAAGCCATTTTTCAGTGAATGCTATAGCTCTGCCCTATTGCAACATAAAAGCTATTCATACACGGGAGACTGTTGCTTCCTCACAATAATCAGTGTATTGCACCCAAAGCCAGCCGTGTTATTCCAGGCTTGTTCCTCAGGAATGTGAGCATATCTTGGAGACTGATTCATAAAAGGAAGAGAGCAGCCTGCTTCTGGGCCAGGCTCACATGCTTTATTCAGAAGTGAAATTTTCTGAATTTTGTTTGGCTCCAGCACCTCTTAACTCTGCTGGAGCCAGGGGAGCAATTTGAAATGAACAGCTCTGCCCTCAGTTTTCTAAAAATTGGCAGAAAGTAGTGGGGTTCACCAATTTTTCTCCATCAAGGTTGTATGTACATCCCAGCCAGGAGACTGACATTCACCAGCAGCCAGAATTCATTGAAATATTTGTGATTTAACCTATATAATTTGTCACTTTCGTCATCTGGCTTTTTTTTCCTTGTCCTCCACTGGAAGATTCAACAGGGGCCTGAGTGAAACTCCATGAACACTCAATCCCACTCTAAATCCATATGCCATAAGATAAAACCAAAAATATAAACCCAGTAAGGTTTCAAAGGTATTTTCTCCACATCTGCTCTCCTGGCACGTGCCATTGATGCTCCTCAGTCCCACACAGGATCCTGGCATCTGATTTCACAGGTGGCTGAGGCAGAGCCATGGGGCAAGGGAAGCAGCTGGATTTTTGCAGGGTTAATTTTCATGTCAGGCTGGACTGGCATGGATGGATACAGAGTTTAGTAGAAGGGGAGAGTTTGTCTCTTTTTTGACTGTAATAAATTTCCAGGCTGAAAGCACTTACACCAAACAGAGCTTTTCAATGAGAGAATTGTTTAAGTTGGAAGGAATCTTAGAAATCATCCAGTTCCACCCCCTGCCATGGGCAGGGATACCTTCCACTGTCTCAGGGTGCTCCAAGCCCTGTCCAACCTGGCCTTGGACACTTCCAGGGATCCAGGGGCAGCCACAGCTTCTCTGGGCACCCTGTGCCAGAGCCTCATACCCCTCCCAGCCAGGAATTCCTGCCCAATATCCCATCCATCCCTGCCCTCTGGCAGTGGAAGCCATTCCCTGTGTCTTGTCCCTCCATCCCTTGTCCCCAGTCCCTCTCCAGCTCTCCTGGAGCCCCTTTAGGCACTGGAAGGGGCTCTGAGCTCTCCCTGGAGCCTTCTCCAGGTGAACACCCCCAGCTCTCCCAGCCTGGCTCCAGAGCAGAGGGGCTCCAGCCCTTGGAGCAGCTCCGTGGACTCCTCTGGACTCAATCCAGCAGCTCCACATCCTTCTGGATGTTGGGAGCCCCAGGGCTGGACACAGAACTCCAGAAACTTCCACCTATGTTTGTCCTTTGTTTTTCTGGATAGTCTGAGGAGTCACTGGCAAATAAATATTGAGTCAATTCCCCCTTCAGGCCCAGCTCCTGCTGGGGAGTTCTGCACCCCAAGGTGTGAAAATGACCAATTACTTGGAGAAGAAATTCTCCTTTCAGGTGCCCCTGGGCAGGAGATGGGCCCTGGTTGCTCCTTCCTAGGAGAGTTCTCAGGGGGTGAAGTCTGGGGAAAGGTCTTGATCCTGCTAGGAAGACAGAAGCCCCAGCCAGGCCGTGGGATGGGGTGTGCTTGGATCACACACCAGACCCTCCCAAAGCCAAAACTTCCCACTGCAAACTCTGTCAAAACACAGACGATGCGGACGCATCCAATTTATTCTCAATACGTTTTGCAGACTTTCACTTTGCTGGGCTGCTTTCCTGGAATCAAAGGCAGAAATCTCTAAGCTGCCAGATTGCCAAAACCTCTGATAAAGATTTAATCCTAAATGCAGGCTGTGATTATTTGATTTTTATTCTTTTTTTCTTTCTGTTGTCTGTTCGTATCTTCACCTGTGTCATCTGTTCCCAGCCAGGCAGCCCAGTGCTGTGAACAGGAAAGATCACCACGAACAAAACCTTTTACAAGGGATTAAATTTCATCTAAAAGCATGTAATTCTCCATAGCCAGGAGCAGTTTCTAATCTTCATATATAGGAACTTACAAGGCAAGGAATTCAAAGCCACCGGATTAAATGAAAAATGTGAATGAAAAGCTACATGCTGATACTCAGCTGACCTAGGCAAGTTACTGTACATTTTTCAAAGTTTTAAATTACCACTAATGGAAAACGTGGGGAGTAAGGCTGAAGTGTCTCTCTACATCATTCCTTTAAAAAAAAAAAAAAAAGTCCAAAACAATGAATGAATATTTTCAGCTTAGCCCCTGATGCTTTCCAACACAGTTGGCCTCACTTTGCTCTTACTGTATAGATCAGCAGGTATCATCGGATTAGATTAAGACCAGCTGTTGGTTTCTAGTAAAGGAATTTCCCAAAAAGGTAAAATATAATTCAAGCTTAGCAGCCTAGATACCTTGGAAGAATAAAAACCTCTGCTCGTGACTGTAAAAAGCAGAGAAAAAGACATTATAAAGCATTTAAGAGCTTTGGTTTCAATTATTTTATATTAAAGGATAGGTAAGCTTAAATTGCTCAGACTCTTTATAAAAATAAAAGGGATTGTAAATAAAATTGGAAACAGATATACAACAACCGAGTTCCCACAGGTGCATTTTCTTTACTGGGGAAATACCCGTGTGAATTTCCAGTTTCCCATCACGGCAGGGGAGACAATGAATTCTGAAGTTACCCCGTTTGCCTTCGGACTTTGCCACAGAAGAAGAAACCTCTTGTCTCTTCAGACCCCAATGTCCCTCTGTGTGTGTCACACCAAAGCAAAGGTTTGTGCTGCCCGCCGGGGCTCGGGGCGAGATCAAAGCTCTGGGCCACTCACAACAAAACAAGAGGGTAAAGCCCAAAGAATCAAAGAGACAAAGGGAAGGTTTAAGAGATAAGGATCAGCCCCAGATATGATATTTCATCCAGATCAGATCCGGTGCAGAAGTTCAATTCAAAGTTCATAAGACAAAAATACAAAGGGGTTCAGCTCCGAGGTTTTGTTGTTCTCTATCTCTCCAGCTTCACAGCAACATTCCCATCTTCCAGGCAACAAAGGTTTCACCTGTGCTATGCAAAACCATAGAGCTTATCTCATCTCCTGCTCCTGGCTATGCATCTGCTCAAATATGTATTTCAGGCATTTCTAATATCCTCACCCAGCCCTAATGCCTCCAGCTGCATCTCACAAACAAGGTGTGAAGTCCTGGGGTAACCAGCCAAACCAGAAACTCACTCCTTTCCTCAGAGAAAGGCACCTGTCCACTCACTGAAGCTCCACCAAGACATCATGGTGAAACATCTGGAGGGTTTCTTTTAAAGAGCAGGGAAAATAAAAAAAAAAAGGAAATAAAAAAGTGCACCTCTGGGTTTCTCAGAGGTGCCAAAGCTGGTGGACATTGTATTTACAGCTATCATTGTCTCAGCTTGCAGGGGAGTGCCTGGGAATTAATTGGTTGAAAGAGTCCATTTGTGAAGAATTTAGGAATGGCAGGATGGTGGCTGGGGAGGTCTGGAGGTGTTTGGAGGTAGAGGAGGCACCTGGGAACTGAGATATCTTTGCCCTCAGGCAAGGCTTGGCAGGGCCTCCCCTGGGAGCAGCTCCTCTGAACGAGGTGAAAATATCCTTGATGACTCTCGGTGGCTGAATCGGGATTACAGAGACTGCAGAGTGCTGCGCTCCACAAAATCCTGCAGCTCTTTAAAGCTTTTGTAAAAACACAACCAACACCTTCCTCTCAGCGTTAGAGACCCTCAGGCTCTTCCACAGAATATCCCGAGCTGGAAGGGACCTGCAGGGACCCTCCAGTGCCACCCCTGGCCCTGCACAGACACCCCAACAATCCCACCCTGGTCCAAACTCTCCTGGAGCTCTGGCAGCCTCGGGGCTGTGCCCATTCCCTGGGGAGCCTGGGCAGTGCCAGCACCCTCTGAGGGAAGAACCTTTACTGAAATCCAACCTAAACCTGCCCTGGCCCAGCTCCAGCCGTTCCCTGGGTGCTGTCCCTGGCCACAGTGGATGGATTCATGGATCCATCTCCTACAAGCAGCTCCCCAGGGCACCCCCAGCTGCTCCAGACCAACACAAACCTGTGCAGCCCTTTGGGGTGAGTGGGTCACAACACACCTGGCAGGGGCTGGGCAGTGCCCATCCACAGCCTCTGTGCAGGAAAGGAGCCGTGGCACTGCAGGGATGCTTTGCAGCAGCACACAGAGAGGGATTGGAGCCTTGGGAAAGGGTTTAGCAGGACTGTTTACCCTGGGGGGTTGAAACAGCTGTTACCTAAACACAAATGTGATTGTAGCACTTGTCACTCTCAGTGGTCTGTGGACACACAGGTTATTTCAGGCAGGGCTGAGCAGGGCACTGAGTTCCCTCACAGCAGGTGAGGCTTCTGCCTGGACCCACATCTAGCAGAGCCTGCTCTGGCACCTTCACACCCTTCTGCTGGATTTCCTCACCCCACTGCTCAAACAGAGTCACCCTGTCTCACAAATATTTACTGGAATAGCTATTTCACCATGTTGCAGAAGAGAACTCTCTGACCTTGTGAAGCACCAGGTCGAAGGCAGCAGTTGGATGCAGAAGAAGACAAAGGAGGATCAAGGAAAAGTTTGGCAGGAATGATGAGCACCTTTCTGTGCACAGTGTGAGGCTGTCATTGCCTCCCTCTTAGGCAGAGCTGCACAAAGCTACCTGGAAGGAAAGCAAAGAAAAAGGGATTTAGAAAAGGGCAAAAGAAAAAAATTACTGGAAGATAAGAAAATTACTTAAATTTGGTGAGTGCTGCAGGCTTGTGGTCAGGTTAGGCTGGTTAAATACGTGCTGTAAATATAAATGGTTGAGGGCCCAACACAGCATCCATTCTCTCACAGGGGTGCTTCTGGCATTAAAGTATTGAAGGACATCCCCGGGCCTTGGTGGGTAAATGCCCCCAGTGACAGTGGGATCGAGCCATGGGAGCCATGCAGGGCCTGGCAGTGAGGTCACCCTGATGGCACAAGGGCAAGGATGCACTTCCTGAACCAGGTGGGTCCCATGGTGCTTTCCCAGGCTCTGTGTGGCTCTGGGTTATCCCTCTGTGTGGCTCTGGGTTATCCCCCTGTGTGGCTCTGGGTTATCCCTCTGTGTGGCTCTGGGTTATCCCTCTGTGTGGCTCTGGGTTATCCCTCTGTGTGGCTCTGAATTATCCCCCTGTGTGGCTCTGGGTTATCCCTCTGTGTGGCTCTGGGTTATCCCCCTGTGTGGCTCTGGGTTATCCCTCTATGTGGCTCTGGGTTATCCCTCTGCCTCATCCCTCTGCCTCTCCACGTGATGGGATCTGGACCCCAAGTGCCTCCCGAAGGAGCCAGGTTGCGTTTGTGGGGAGAACTGGTGGGATGGAGGGAACCACGTGGCTGTCCCAAAACTTCCTGCTCTGGAGGAGCTTTGTGGGTGGCTCCCTCACTGTGCTCTGACACCTGAGGACCCCAGAGAGTCAGAGGCAGCCTGGACCATGAAGTCTGTCCCCAGCACTGTCCACCTGATGCAGCTCAAGGCTGTCCCTGCTGAGATGCTCCTCTGGCCAGGGGGACGCTTGGCTCCCTGTCCCCAGCTCAGCCCAGCCCAGCTCCTGTGGGATGGGGGGTTGTTCATTTTGCCCCAGAGATCACCTCCACCTCCTGAAGTTTGCTCACATGTGGTGTCCCAAGGTGCTTTCACAGCCTCCCCACCACGGGTACAGCAAGAGCCCAGCAGATTCCAGAGTCACAAATCCCATATTCAGGAATCTCCCAGCAATTAGGAGGTCTCTTTCAAGCTCCCTGTGAGATAAAACAACCCCAGCATCGTGGTGCCATGATGGGGTTTTATTTTTTTCCCTTTTTTTTTCTTCTCTCTTTCCAACACATCAAGCTGGTGAAATGACAAGAGGGAAAGAGGTGGGATTGTCCAGGGTGAGCCTTCAGCAGAGCCTGGTTATACTGCAGTGATTGGGAAACCTGCACTGCTGCTGGAACCCATGGTTGGGTATTAGGCAAAAAAACAGGCAAAAAAAAGCCAATAATAAAACANAAATAAACCCCCTCATGTTTAAATTTGCTTTTGTATTAAGCAGTCTTGAAGCTTTGGTCTGAAGAAAATGCCAAAAGGAGGAACTGATCTGTCTGTTCTTACCTGGAGTCTTGTCACAGCAGTTTCACACTTGCTGAGTTCTTAAAAAGGCTCAAGCAATCAAGTGGGGTTGAATAAAATTCAGAATTTCAATCTGTTGAACATCTGTAATGTCCTGTCACCTGTTCAGGTATTTGGTCAGAATAAATTAAAAAAAAACTTAAAATACCACACAGAATGTAAACTGGAAGGGTTGGGGGAATTTCTATATCAGAAAGAAACTTAAAAGAAACTAAAATGAAACTAAATTACTAAAATTAAATGAAAAATAATAAAGTTCAGTTAAAATAAAGCTCAGAATGTTTATTTCAGAAAAAGCAATTTTTAAAATTTTGCATTTAAACAAATCCAGCTTGCTGGAATTTCAGGAGAGAAAGAAATGAGGATTTTATCCTTTTTCTTTGACCAAATCTCATCTTTTACTGGATAAAAAGCTACCAAAACTATAAGTGATCCTGATAAACTGTGATTTTTGGGCCCCAGATGAGCAAAGGTGAAACAATATCCTTGTGCACAATCCCACGGAGCTCTCAGCACCTGCAGGAAGCTGGAACAACATTTGTAGTTACACCTTTTAGATGCTAAAGGGTTTCATCCTTCCCAGGACACTGAACCAGCCCATCTATTCCTTGTTTCCTCAGACAAACAAAAGGCTCAGAGGATGGTTTGGGTTGGAAGGGACCTTCAAAGGCCACCTCCTTCCACCCCTGCCATGGCAGGGACACCTCCCACTCTCCCAGGCTGCTCCAAGCCCTGTCCAGCCTGGCCTGGGACATTCCCAGGGATCCAGGGGCAGCCACAGCTTCTCTGTGCCAGAGCCTCAGTGCCCTCATCCTAAATAATTTCTTCCTCATGTCTGGTCTGAATCTGCCTATTTTTAGTTTAAACCATCACCCCTTGTCCTACCAAGCATCACCAGCTGTGATCCACCAGGGAGAGACAGAGGAATCCAGTCCCTGCTGAGAGAGGGAAGAATTCCCAGATATTGTGAGCCCAGCCCTGTTGGCACCACTGGGTGACGGCCAAGCAGGAGCAGCCCCGTGCTGGCTCTTCAAAGAATTCCTGCAAGTCCTTGACTCACCACAGATCCCCACTGCTGGCTGCCCAAGAGCTGGGAAATGTGGGAAAGAGCTGATTTACTGGATTTCCCTTCCCTTGCCAAGCTCTATGGGAGTGAAGTCATGGCTCCCCTGCCCAGGGCACTCACACTTTCCTGTACCCCCATCAGCAGTGGAAATTTGTTTGGGCTCCATGGGCAAACAGCTTCCTCTGGGAAGCTCTTCCCTCTCCAAACACATGACTGCGCTACTGGACACCGTTCAATGCAGCAGAGTCACCAAGTTAAGTCATCTGAGCACATTTTTGCAGCGAGAGGAGGCTGTGGTGGGCTGCTCTGGGAGAGAATTGGCTGCAAACCTCCCTGGAGGGAACAGATGCGGATGACACGCTGGAATCCGGCTGCTTTTCGTGCAGCACCGGCCACTCCAGCTTTACTGCAGCCCTTCCAGGGGTGCTGCAAAGCCATTTCTGCATCTGCCTCCTGCCACAGACCATCCCAGAGCCCGCTGCAGGGGCCTCTCTGCTACCTGGCCCGCAGCAGAGCGGCGCTGGGGCTGCTCTCGGTTGTTTTTGTTGGTGCTGCTCAGCGCAGCTGAGGCTTCTTCCTTCCAGATGTTTGCAGGGTGTGTTTGTGCTCACTTCGCTGATGCATGAGAACAGTCACAAGACAAGATGCTCAGCACCAGCCAGCGTGCCCCAGCCTAAATAGCAGCCTTTATTTCCACCTCACCTGTCCTCCAAACACGCCGGGGGTTGTGATTTCCTCTGTGTGTAACACAGCAGTGAGCGCTGAATAAATAAACAGGAAACCCTTGGGTCTGATGGTGTTGCTCAAGAAAGGCACAAAAGGAAAAATTCCACTTATCTGAGCATCCCTCCCAAATCTGCTTCCCACACAACCTTTGGGGACATCACGTTTGCATCAGTTTCCTCAATTACTGATTCTATCACTGGTGTGATTCTTCAAGTGGCCTCCCAAGGGTACCCCAGGGATGAGCTGGGGGTGGGAGGAAAGGAGGTGTAGTAACTCAGCTCTTGTTTTCCTGAGGGCGCCTGAGGCCACGAGCCGCGAGTTTTCAGCTTGTGATTTAACCAGGTTTCCTGGAAAGGCGATTCCTTGGATTTTCATCCTACACCTTCCTCCTGGCTGAGCTCGCAGCGCTCACCCCGACCCACGGCAGGGCCAGCCTGGCTGTGTGGGACTGAGCTGGAGCTCGGGGCGCTGCTGGAGGGACCCGGGACAGGCAGGGACAGGCAGGGGCAGGGCCGGGGGGCCGAGGCTGAGCAGGACCTGGTGCCTGGAGCGGGATCTGCTCTCCTGCCCAGGCACCGGGAGAGCCGAAACCCTCGAACGAGCCGCGCAGCCGAAGGAAATCAGAGCACGGGACTGAAAGACCACTTGGAAAACATTAACAGCTCATTACTGATGGTCTGTTTAAAAATCCCCATTAATGTATATACACATGTCCCTGGACAGCACGTTACCCCCAGCTAATGGCACTGAGTGGAAGCTGGAATGATCTGTGCATAACGACCGAGCAAACTCCCAGCCCTCCCTCATTTGCACTTTTCCCGCACAGGCTCCTCCTGACCTCTTCAAATCCCATCCCAATTACAGCCTCCCACTTACCCTTCAATGTAAATAAATCCTGCGTGGTGGGGATGGCTGCTACCAGCGCAGATAAAAACAGAGGGGGGAAAGCACAACCTGCAGCCGGCCCTGGAAAAGGGCAAGAAAACAAAGCACGGGAGGGAGGGAGGGAGGGACTGAGCTGTGGATGGGAGGTGACACCCTCGGGATTGTCAGAGTTTGGGCACAGCTCAGTCAGTCCCCTGGGGAGAGCTCACAATCATTCAGGTTGTTAAAGACCCCTGAGAGCCTCGAGTCCAACCATTCCCCCTGCACTCCCCCACTGAGCTGTGTCCCCAAGTGCCACATCCACACAACTTCTAAATCCCTCCAGGAAAGGGGAGCCAGGGCTGGACAACCCCTCAGGAAGAAATTTTTCCTAATATCCAATCTAAACCTCCCCTGGCACAGCTTGAGGCTGTTTCCCCTCATCCTGGCCCTGGTTCCCTGGGAGAAGAGCCTGATCCCCCCCAGCTTCCCTCCTGCCAGGGAGTTGGAGAGTGAGCAGGACCTCCTGAGCCCCCTTTGCTCCAGGCTGAGCCCCTTTCCCAGCTCTCTCAGTCACTCCTGGTGCTCCAGACCCTTCCCAGCTCTGTTGGACACCCTCCAGCCCCTCAATGTTGTCCTGAGGGGCCCAGAAGTGAGCCCAGATCTTGCAAGATGGAGATCCAAAGCAGCATAAAGGTACCCACACCAAAGAGATGGATACCCAGCAAATCCCTGCAGGTTATCCATGCCCCTGAGTCTTCACCTTGCTTGGAGGCCTAGGAAATTGCCTTAGGAAACTGCCTTAGGAAACTTAGGATCTTCCCCTGGGAAAAATGCCATCTCTCCAGATGTATTCAAGAGGGCTCTGAGAGAAAAAACCTGGATCTCTGTTGGGTTCCTGCAGCCTCCACAGGCTGGATGGACAAACAACATCTTCTCTGGATTTGTGGATGCTGAGGAGCACTTTTGGGCACTGGGGAGGGTGAATGCCATATGGATACTCCCCAGAGCACAAGGGGAATGGAGGCACTGAGCCAGCTAAAGCCATCCAGGCTGTTCACTCCCAAATCTCATCTCTAAATGCATCATTCTCAACTTGCACCCAGTCTCAAACCTGGGCTGGGATGCTGGGACCTCCCCCCAGGAGCCATCACTTCCAAGCCACTGGTGCAATAACAGGTGTGACAGGTCTTGGGTTTCAAATTGCTGGAGGTTTGGGGTATCTTTTAGAATTTTTTTTTTCCTTATTTGTGGGCTTAATGTGGGACTCGTCTACTGATCATTAAACAATTACTCTGTGGCTTGAAATTGTTTTCAAAGGACTAAATGATGTTATAATGCTCTGGAACTGTCAACTTAATATATGGGGCTGTATTCAGCATAAATTATAGGCAGTTTCCATGCCACAAAAGCCGCACAAGTTCACAGATGCAGCCAAAATATTCAGCAGAAAGTTGTGCCAGGCCGCAGGGCCCGTCCTGCCAAGACATGCAGGTGTTCACCATGGAGAGCAGCCCCACCACTGATCCAGGAGATTCCACATCTCCTCCCATCCAGCCACATTCCCCTTGGGTCTCCTGAGCCAAAGCGTGGCATGGTCCCAGCAGCCACAGAGGGGATTTTCAAAGCTGTTGCAGCCCTGAGGTGCCACAGCCTTTCACCTGCAGGTGCAGGAGCTGTGGATGGAGACCTTGCCAATAGTTTTGGGGAGGTTCAGGCTGCAAACAGGGCTTGGAGCCTTGGGCATCACTGGAGCTTTGTGGGATTGAGGTGACACAAGGCCATCCATTTTCTTCTTGCTCGTGAAGCAAGTCCTTCCCTGTGAGGAGAGCAGAGGGTTTGGAGGCTGGAAAATCAAGGGGCAGATTTCACACACACAGTTCCTGGAGACAGGGCCCAGCTCTGTGGGATCTCCTCTCCTTGGCCTCCCTCTGCTGTGCCTGCCACAGAGATGGTGAACTCCAGAGCAGGGCAGAAGCTCCAGAATTTGGAGATGCTTCTCACCCTGAGTTCCCAGCAGATGGGAAATGGGTTCTGTCACCCACAAGCCTCAGGGAACATGGGAATGATGGAGTCCCACCAGCTTTTCATGGCACATTTGTCTACCAAGTGCTGGCTCCTCCAAGGTGGGGATGGAAGAAAATTCAGCAGCAATTTTGTGGCAGATTCTTGCACTGCTTGGCCTGGCTGTGCCTTTTCCAGGGAGCAAAGGGAAGAGCCCTGTGTCATCACACAAGAACAAGGTCAGGAAACACTTAGTCCATCCCTGCTCCTGGTTTTGCTGAGTCTGAAAGGAGTTGTCCAGAACAAGATAAACGGAGAGCAGCGGATGTGTGCAGGACGCCAGGGGCTCTGTGCAAAACATCCTGTTGTCCTCTCCACTGCAAAGTGGCAGGGACAGGGGTGGATGCAGGGCAAACTGTCCCATCTCTGCATCAGGGACCTCTTCTAGGATGGAAAAACTCTCTGTCCTGCAACCTCCCTTGAGTGGCCTTAATTGCTGGATGGGCTGAGCTTGGGATCCTTCAGGAAAAATTAACTGCAGTAGAGACAAACCTCCTGTCAGAGCAGGGCTGAGGGAAGGGGAGGGAGGAGCTGGCCCCCAAAGCACAGGTACACAGCTGGCTGTCCTAAATGTCACAGTTTGCTCCACAAATGACACAAATTCCAACAGAAAACACTTCCAGTCATCACTGATGTGGCCTCTGGATCAGGCCCACCCAAACCGGTCACATCTGCCCCCCAAACAGAAAATGTCCACTTGTGTTTCTCTTGCTTTTCTGGGAGCGTTAAAGCATTTCAGCCACATAAAACCTTCACCTTCAAAGGGAAAGGGGAGAGACAGGAAGGAAAGCCATGGAAAGCAACCAGCTCAGCCCCAATTAGAACTGAACACCAGTCCCAGAGGAGCTGAGCTGCTCCAGAAGGGTTTCTCCACACGGGATCACGCAGGGATCTGGGGATGCCACGTGGCAAAACGATGGGATGAGGGAGCAGTGTCATTGTCCCCTGGCTGTCCCCAGGACCTGGGATGCTGCCACCACCCCGTTCCCAGGCTCCACGTCCAGCCTGCAGCTGCAGACAGCCGTCATCGCCCCGGCTGTGGGGTCTGTCCACGCTGGTTTGGGACTTTTTTCCACAGAAGATGCTCCTAACCCAAAGCAGATTTGATTCCCAAATATCCCCAATCTCCCTTAAAGCTTACAAATCTTCCACACCTGTGTTTGCTCATTGCTGCTGCTGGGCCCTGCCCTGGGAAGGAAGATGTTTATCCCACTCCTCCACAGCTATTTACAATGGGGTTTTCGGATGGAGATGGAGCACATATTTGTCTAATGGCAACAGGGCAGTGAATTTAATTCTCCTCATTAACAGTCATCAGCTTAACGGGAAGCAATAAAAGATTTTTTTCAAGAGCAGCTGCTTGTGAGATAATATTTATGGCCAGGACTGTCAGCAGGATGAGTGCATTGCTGGCTTGCAAGGGGGGAAACTGAGGCACGAGGCCATTCACTGACCCACCCTGGACCACACAGATGGAGGTGGGAAGAAAATCCAGCCCTCCTCTCTCCCATCCTGAGGCTGTGCTGCCCCAAGGCCACAGAAGCCATGTTGTTGCTATAAGCCAGCTATTCATCCCCCAAGAATGGGAATTTGTGAGCAGTTCCATATTTCCAGCACCCCAGGGAGTCACAGCTGGGCACCCCACCCTCTTTTTCCCTCCATAAGGCACTTCCAAATCCCTGACTGGGGACAGCAAGTGCCCCTTCCCACGTCCCCCCCACTACCCATCAATCCAGGAAAGGGCATTTTGACCCCATTCTGATGATGAGAAGTAATTTTGTCTGAGGTTGCTTCTCTTTTGACTGTGGCTGGTGATGTCCACAGTGAAACCTGGGACTGCTGGTGCTCCCTGAGTGACTTTGGGTCAAGGTGCTCACCTGACATCCTGTGCCCAAAGCTGCAGGAACCCCCAGCAGGGGAGAGCTGATCCCTGCCCTCCTGAGAACCACATTTTGCTTTCCTGTTGGTAAAGAGGAGTCACCTCCAAAGTGGCCAATCTGGGATCTCATTTCTGATAACTGGATTTTTTTTCCAGTTCCCCGAAAGTTCCTGCTCAGAGATGAGCAGCCCTGCTCTCTCATTGGTATTTACCCCAAGACACACACAGAATTCCCCTCCAGCCTCCCATTTTCCTGGCAGAACCCGAGCAGGCTGTTCCCTACAGTTGTTTGATCCTGATACCAGCCCAGTAAGGTCTGAAACAACTCAGATCAGAAAACCAGCTGGCATTCAGCCCTGCCCTTGGCAGCTCAAGGGGAATATCCTGATTTCATCCATCCCAAGGTAATTTGGGCTCCCTGGAGTTGTTTTGTGACCAGCAAAGCCCCCAGGTCTTTGTTTTCTGCCACATCCAGGAGGTCTGCTCAGCTCTCTGTGGAACCCTTCTCACCACATTTTGTTGGCTTGTACCACCAAATTTTGCTCCTAAATTCCATCCTGCTACTGAGGCACATGTGAGTCCTGTTCAGTGCTACCATTGGTTAATCAAATTAAAAATATTATCTTTGCAAATGGTCCTTGGGGATTGCCTCTTACTGGGAAACTGTCCAGCCCTACAAAGCCTCTTTCAAGGAACAGTGCCGTGATTACTTTTAATCCTTTCAAAACAAATAAAGACTCCTCAAGCTGTATTTATTAAATCTCTTCAGGTGACACCTAGAAATACCTGGTTTGATGCTTTGAGCCCAGAAGTGGGAAGGAGAGGGATGTTCCACAGGATGTCTTGCTTGGTGCCTGTGCCAAGGCGTTCATGGTGTGAAGGTTCCTGTGGTGAAGAACAGCAGGGCAGAGCCATGTGGGGCTGGAGCCCTTCTCCTCAGACACCCAAGGAGGAGACACTGATGGAATAAGAGCCCAGTTTTGCTCTTTGGTACAGAACAGCAAGAAACTCCCCCCAGGACCAGCCCAGCAGCGTGGGGTGCCCTCAGAGCAGACCCAGAGCTCAGCCACGAGCTGCCAGCGAAGCACTGGTGGGGCTGTGCTGCTTCCAGCAGCCCAAACCCAACCCACAACTTCATCCATTTACTCCCTGCTCCCCATAGAGCTTTTAGCAGCCTGGAGAAGCATTTTCATAGAATCACAGACTGGTTTGGGTTGGAAGGGACCATAAAGGTCATCTCATTCCACCCCCTGCCATGGGCAGGGACACCTTCCACTGTCCCAGGTTGCTCCAAAAGACAGGGAAAAAAGGACACGGGTGGCTCTTCACAGAGCTCCCCAGTCCACCTCCCTTGGAGATAACTCCTTAGTGTGGTGTTCAAGCAGAGTGGTTGCTTCTGTTTATTTAATTCCCTATTAAACATCCTTCAACCTGCACATCCTGGCCAGGGCTCCCCCGGTGAGGTGTAAAATCAATTTGAATTTCTGAGCTAATCTTGGCATGAAGGATTTCACTGATTCCAGTACTAAACAGCAGGTGTGCATTACAGCCAGGACAAAACCCACAAAGCCAACAACAGCAGTGCAGATTGTCAACATCTTCCCTCAAATCTGATACACAAACCAGCACAGTCTGTATCAGGAGATCATTTCATAACATATAATCTCATATTACTGAAGGAACAGGTGAGGGATGGGTGGATTACTTGGAAAACCACTTGCTCTTTGCCTGTGGGACTCCACTGTGTCCAAAAACATAAGAACTGTGGGGCATGAAGATGGTGATGGCTTCAAAACCAATAAAAGGCAACAGTTCAAAAGGAATGGACAGGGAAAGTGTGGGAATCCCTGGCACAGGATTATGCTGAGCTGAAAAAAAAATTATAATATTTATAAAGTAATTCTGTAAATTACTGGAAGTGAAGTTCACAGTGGCCTATTAAATACAGTGACCCTGACTTTGGATCTGGAAGCTCTGACCTGTAAATAGCTGGAGACTGATGGGTGCTGCAGAAAAAAGTTGTTACAGCCTGCTGTGCTTCTGCCTTCTCCCACAGCAGTAGGTGGACTTTTAGAGGGAATTAGCATGGACTTTTTTCCTTTTTTTCATTGTGAATATGGAGTAACTTCAACATTTTCCATCCATAGTCTGATACAACTGGGAGCCAATGTCTCCTTTGGGAACTGTGTGGTCTCCCTGGCTCTGCATATCTGTGATCTCCAGGAAAAGAGAGAATTGGACCAAAAGTGGAAAGGAAAATCTGCATCTATAAATACATTCTGAATGAAGACTGGGAGAAATGCTATAGAATGGTGTAAAGCACCTCGAGATGCAGCCATGCCTGGAGCACATGGACAGATCCAAAGCACAGAGCTGGGTGTGGATAAAGATTTCCTTGGCACCCTGATGTGGAGGGCAGCTCATCACAGGTCCTTTCTAGGGTGAAATCCTACTGGTGATGGCCTCGTTTGAGCAAAAGGTCCAGGCAGCCCTTGTGGTCTGTGGCACAGCTCTGGGGCTGGGAGTGATGCCCCTGGATCTCTGGAAGTGTCCAAGGCCAGGTTGGACAGGGCTTGGAGCAACCTGGGAGAGTGGGAGGTGTCCCTGCCATGACAGAGGGGTTGGAATGAGATGATTTTTAAGGTCCTTTCCAACTCAAACTTTCTGGGATTCTAAGACTTTATGTCCCTGCTACATTGCAGCAGGGTTGGACTGGAAGCCCTTTAAAGGTCTCTTCCCTCCCAAAATATTCTGTGATTCCATGATGCCCCTCATGGACATGGATCCCATTAACTCCACTGCCACTGCTCAGAGCAGCTCTCCACAAAGCCAAACCAGGGTTCTGGGAGAACACAAGGGATCAATGGGATCCTGCTATTCTTGAGTAAAATATGGAATCAAGGCATGAGCAGGAGGCAGTGGATGAAAAATGCTGACAGTGTGAAAAAGCAGCACAGGGCTCCAAGCTGGGGCAGGTTCTGGATGGACCATTCAGAACCAAAGTCCCAGCACATTTCTTTTTCATCTTCTGGGTGGAAAAAATGACTCACAGCTGATCCAGCAGAGCCAGAGCTCCCCATGGAAGTTTCAGACCTCCCTGAGCTCTGCTAAGGTGCAAGTGACTGATGGAATTTTTCCTTCACTGCTGGTGGCTTAAGTGGATCCTCTGCAGTCAACTAAGGAACAAGGTTGAGACACTTCTTTAAGAAGCCAGGTGAAAATGTGGTATTGAAAGTCCCATTTTACACTTTCAGAGCTGAATGCAGGATCCATGAAGTGGATGAGCATTTTTTGGGCCTTTTCTGATGTTCCCTGTCATTACCACTCCTGCCTAGAAAACAACAACATGGACTTTGTAGCTTCCTCTCCATTATATCATACAGAAATCCACCTCTGGTTTGAGGTGAAGTGAGAGATCTTCAGGAGGCAGGCTCTAGGCCAGAGAAGTTTTGTGCCATACCACAGGACAGGATTGAGGTGTCAGACATCTCTTCTGGCTCTGTCTGCTTTTCATACCTGACTCTGCCCGAGTCTCTTCATCCCTCTGTGCTCAAGACCTTTATCTACAGGCAGTCACTGATATCTCCTCTTACCTGTTTCAGTCCTGTGGTTTCAGATAGAGACCCCACAGCAGAGGACCTTCAGACCTGCTCTCAAGCTATGAAACCCCAGGAGAGACAGCACAAAGCTCTGTTGATGCCAAGTTTTCCAAGCCATCCCAGCCTGACTGTGCTCATCATTTTGTGATGGGTGAGAAGTTTTCCAGAGGTGCCCAAGCACTGGGAGGGCCCAGTTTTCCTTTGCTGGCTCTGCAGCAAAGCCTCTGTGCTCCTCCCAGAATAGCAACGTGCAAACCTCGGTGCTTCTCTTCCCAACCCATTTGCATTTTTAGAAACTAATTGGCAAAGCCTCTGCCCCTGTGGCTACAAGCAAAGCCTGGCTGTCTGTGCAGCCTCCTCAGCATCTCTGCTTGATGTGATGCTGTAAACTTGGACTGAGGGTGGGTTTACACCTGGGAGAAGAAAGTCCTGCCCGAGGACCCTTGGGAAAAGGCTGAGGATGGGATTGGTGTAACCACAGGTCTCTGGGGGGAGCTCCTGACACATGGCAGAGCCTGGGACCCTGTTTCCCAGCACACCTGACCCCACACCCTCACCTGTGCTCAGCAACATCATTCCAGAGCATCCAGTGGCTCTCACCACCACCACTGTGACCACTGGAGTGCAGGGAGTTGGAAAACCCCACTGAAATCTTCTCCTCCTTTCCTGTAAGCTACCCAGACAGCACTTTTTAGGTCTCCAAAGCCACAGCCCTCCTGGGGAAGGCACAGAGAAGTCTCATCGTGGTGAGCTGCAGAGCATCTCCCATCCAGCTCACACTCCTGGGATGCTGGGCACAGCTGCCAGAAGGACACCAGATGGTGGGAAGTGGCTGCACACCCACCTCCAACCTGCTCCCCTTTCACTCACAGCTTGGACTGAATAAGGAGGGGATTAAACTGATATGCCTTATCTCAGACCTCCCAGGGATCCCTGCACAGGCCAACACAAACACAGCTCTCGCTCTGAAATCAGGCACATTTGCAGAGTAAGTTCCACTTGATGTCACAGGGATGATGGCACAACAGATTTGTCATGTTTTTAAGCAAAGATTAGCACTGGTTGCCTGAGACAGCCTCACTCCAGGTCTGCCCTGTTGAAACCAAACCAAACTTCCACAGCACAGAGCAAACAGACAGGATTGGTCCCCACAGTGATTCCAGCATGGGATTAAACCCCATAACTGCTGCAAGAAATGCACAAAACAATGGCCAGAAACTCTGTGTGGAATTCCAGGGTCTCTCCACAGCAGAGCTTCACTCCCAGCTTCCCAAAAGCAGCCTTGCTCCTCCTTGCCAGGACAGTGAAGAGAGCTCAGGTCAACACCAGTAAAACCCAGCATAAACTCAAGCAGTGGGGAAAAAACACCACTGGCTGTCAGATGGAAACTAGAAAGGGACCAGTTCTGGCTTTGCTACAGTTCTGTTGTGTTTTCCTATTTTTAAATGATTTAGCAGTTGGAGAATGTTGCCAAGTCCCTCTCTGATCACACGAGGTTATGCAGCAGCCACCCACGTGTGACAAGGACACACAAGGGGAGGGGAACCCTCAGCCCCTGTGCTCTTTGTAAAATGCAGAAGTTCAGCTGGGATCAATTCCTTAATGCATCATGAGTATTTTGTCACTGAGATCACCTTTACAGGTTTAAAGCAGTTTAGATTCCTATAAATTTTACAGAATTAATTTTTTTTTTTTAAACAGTTGACTTTTTTTCCTACAGCTCCTGAGCAGAACACCCCATGTATGATCTTACCAGCCCAGGCAAAGGAAAATCTCCCAAAGGCCTCAGGACAAGAGCAGCACCTACAGAAAAGCAAATGCCTCCACAGGGTCAAAGCTTTGATTTCATCATTGAAACGCAATGCAAAAAGAAGCACCAAAATAAACAGCTCCATAAAGCAGCAGGAACGCAGCAAAGCAGTTGGAGGCTCCTCCAGCAAGAATGACCTAAATCCAAGAGGCATTTGTGCAGATGCTGCTCAGCTCCACAACACCCTCAGAGCCTCCAGCACAACCCGGGATGCACCAACAAACAGGGAAGCAAACCTGGGAGAAGCCTCTTTCTTTTTAGTAAAGTCACGGTGATTTTTTAAATTGTTTTGGTTTTTTTTTTTCCCCCAAGGTGCCCTCCCACAGTGGCTGCCCCACATCCAGGGCTGCTGGGGGGCCCAGAGACCCCTCTTCCCAGGCGACCCCGCAGCAGCCGAGGTTATCGAGGGAGATGTGTGTAATTGCCCTGTCAGGCAGCTGAAAGGCGCTCGCCTTTAGCTGATGCCACTTCAAAATGAAATTCTTTCTTTGGCATGGCTATGTCTGATATGCAGGCATCAAAGGGGAGGCAGCAGGTCGCCGATGCCCCAGGCCACACATTTCCCTTCTAAAGGCAGGAATGAGAGTGTCAGCTCGGGGCCGAGGGGGCCCCGGAGACCCAACACCCATCGCTCCTCCGTGGGGCGCTGGGAGCCGGGGAGGAGCCCCCGGCACCCGCAGACACCCGAGGGCTCTCCCGGCAGAGGACGGGACCCTGTGGCCTCCACAGCGCTGGGATGGAGGGCTGGGAAAACCTCACTGGCACAGAGGAGGTCGAGGGCTGGGTTTTTTCTTTCTGAGAGAACCACAGGGCCACGCTCGCCTCCCCCCCGCGGCTCCATCTCCTCTCTCCACCTGCACTCTTCAGGGAGCCAAGGCTTTTGGCAAGCTCTCTGCTCCAGTTTTTATTGGTTTCAACTAAGCTGCCCCTTTGGAGGGTTGGAAAGCTTCAATCATTAAAGGAAAAGAAGGAAAAAAAAAAACCAAGGGAAAGAAAGCATCATGCACCCTCACCCTGCTGTCCCTTCCCCACTCCCACCGTGGCCCCACACCACCCATCCCAAGCACAGCTCCCTAATTTTCCAAGCCCCTCCAATGCATTTGAGGCAGAGTTTTCCAGGCCCTGGATAACTCCAACTGTACCTGCTCAGCTCCAATCACCTTCCTGCTCGGAAGCAATTTAGAAAGGACACGGCACAGGTAGCTATTAGCTAACACATATTTAACTGCTCCAGATATCTTTTTTTTCTTTTTTTTTTTTTTTTTGGATTTTGTAGGTAGGTTTTTTTTT
>VZRX01008451.1:33879-60665 GCA_013398075.1 Notiomystis cincta
CGCACGGCCGGGGCGGGGTCCCCGGGGAGCTCGGGGCAGCGCGGGGAGCGGGCACCGCGGGGCTCCTCGAGGGGCCGGGCTGGGAAGGGAGATCGGGACGGGAAGCTCGGGAAGCGGCTCTCCCCGGAGGAGAAGGGAGGGAGAGCTTGGGAAAGAGAAGCAGCTGCGCGGGGAAAGGAACGGCGGCAGAGCGCGGGTTTCTCCTGTGCTCCCATCACCCGCCAGCCCTGAGGGTCCCCGCCCGGGGGTTGGAGCTCACTGCCAGCACCGGGGCTTATCCCCAGTGCCTGCCCTGGGTTCCCACTCGCCCTCCAGGTTTTCCCATCCTTCTCCCTGGCTGCCTGAATAGCCCTCTCCCCTTCCCACCAGGCCGGTTCCCGGACCCCCACCTAGGTGTGCAGCAGGCGCCTTCCCAGGCCCGCACGGGCTGTGTATGGCCACAGCTGGCGGCTCCAGAGAGGTACGGACAGGAGTCTCCGGGACCAAGGATGCTCCCTGCCCTGCAGTTCAACCCCAGCATTGCTCTGGGCCAGCTTTGGGCTGAGAATAAGAACCAGACTTCCCAAGGCTTGAGGCTGCTCCCAGGTGGGGGTTTGGGACAGACTGGTTTGCCATTAGCACACAGTAACTGGACTGAACGCTCTCAGGCACAGGGTGGGATTCTTGGGGCTGTCCTGTGCAGGGCCAGGGCTTGGACTCGGAGATCCTTGCGGGTCCCTTCCAGCTCAGGATATTCTGTGATTCTCTGACACGCTGGAGGTGATGTATGAACAAGGTGTGGAGAAGGCACCCCCGAATGAAGTGTGATGGATGCCACATACTTTGGAGACACAGAGTAGATAGACTGAGGGACCTCATGATAAATAAAGCCAGCTCCACCAGGGCATTAAAGTCCTGCCCGTTTGCCCTGCTGGGGTATCCCTTTGTGTTGGGCAAACTGTCACCCACGGTGAGCACGCTCGGTTAATTTATGAGACCAATAGCTGTGGTCATGGAGTGGCCATGGGAACTCCTAAGCTCATCAATTAACCACAACCAAAAACCAGCTCAGAAACGTTGACTGTGGCCACAAACCACGGGGCTGCTGTGCCTGAGCGCAGCAAATCCACACCAGCTCCTCGGTGTCCTCCCAGTGCTGCCCCAGAGCTCACACACCATCACAGACGCCTTCTTTTCATATTTCACTTCTTTTTTTTTTAGCTCAGACCTGACCCATGCATTAGAAAAGCCCAGGGATGTCACTGAAAGGACACGCACAGATAAAAGGCAGTGCTGACACTGTAATATCTCTGAGTTATTCCTATACCACTCTGAGTTTAAAAGAAACATCTGTTAGCAAGGTATTTGGACTATGAATCCATCAAAATTTGTGAAATATTGCTATCGCCATTTCAAATGTATCACACTGTGTGTTATTCTTAACAAGGAAAAACAATTTTGGGAGTAGCTGCTGTGCAACTTTTTTAAGTTAAATAACATTTTCATTGAAAATACTCCAGTCTATAAACAAAGTTTACATGAGGGCCTGTATAGCACTGTTCCTAAAACAGACCTCTGGAGTGGGAAAAGCACGCGGCTCCCTCTTTGTGGGATACGTTCCTCCCTTTGTCCGAAGGATTCTGTGAGGATCTGAGAGTGGCCCTGCTGGAAATGTTTGTCCTGCAGGAATTCAGTCTCACAGCACCCAGTGCCTGCTCTCCTGAGCCATCCTGTTAAGCTGAGATCCCCAAAATTGCTTATGTAACGCTGGTTAACCGTGCCCTGTGCAAGGAGGTGGCCAGAGAGCCAGGGCAGAGCGGTGTGGTTTGGGCTCTCGTAGGAGGCAAGAGCGTATTTGAGTAGCTCCTTGGTTACTAAGAAGTGTTAGTCATGGGGAAAGCTGTAGTATTTATTCCGTAAAATGTAAATACATAACCCAAACCACAAAGGAATAGCCATGGATGGAAATAGTGTAGCGTTTACTGAAGGAGCTGGGCTGCCTTTCTACAGAAGCTGTATTTCCTCGGCCCCATAGAGCGTAATTCACCTTGAACGGAGCTTCTGCTCCAGCCCGTGGAGTTACACATCGCCTGAACTCGGTCCAGGCACACTAAACAACCCAGTGTGTTATATATTCCAACCAAAAAAGTGATGCCAAAACGGAGCTAAAAATACAAATGTGGAAGGTTTGAAAAGCAAACACTGCTTAATTCAGCGGTAGATGCAACATTAAAGATCCAGCACATCACAAACAGAGAACATTGTGTCTCCACTCAAGGCTCAGCTCCCCTCATCACACCTCGCATGGGTGATGGGGGGAGAGCTGGGGGTCCTGCCTGTGACCCAGTCCCAGCCTGACTTAGGGATCTGCTGCCAGGTTTTCCCTCTCTGCCTTCTGGGAATCTCTGCACCTGGAGACCATTGGTCTCCTCTGGAAGCAAAGCACCGGGGTGCTGGGGACGTCACCCTGCGAAGACTGGCCAGACAAAGGGGTGATTCATCATGGGCAGACCTTGGCTGTGACAGCAGGCTCTGCTGGTGGCAGCAGCCAGCCCAGGAGCTGGCAGGTGTCCCCAGTGCCCAGCTCTGCTCACAGGGGTCATTAGCTGAGGGGCAATTATTTGCTCGCTTTGTTTCAACCCATTAATCGTGGGTTTGCCCGGTTGTGTTCCTGATAAAATCCCAGCCACTCACGTCTGACCCATTTCCAGGTTTTGTGTGCTCAGGACCTACCAGCAAGCACTTGCAAGTCGGTGTTCAGCACCTCTAGAAATTAGGCCAGCTCTGTTTACACGGGAAACTTCTCCTCTAATGGCAGCATTTCAGGAGATGCCTCTGGACTCAGACCTTCCCAAACCAGTTCTTGCATCCTATGTTATTTTTAGAGCAGCTGCACCTTTTTGGACTCTAAAGTTTGCAAACAACCTGCCTTGGGAAAAACAAAAAAGAAAGGGGAAAAAAAAAACCAACAACCAAAACCCAAAAAACCCAAAACCAACTTGCCTCACCAGATTTGTGCTTGAGCAGAAACAAGCCTAAACCCATAAATAAATAAACAAATAAATAAGTAAATAAATGCCTATGTCAGAGATGTTTTAATGACATGAATTACAGGAGGAGATGCCTGTAAGTGTGCTGAGATCAATTCCCTCCTACCCTTTCCTTTCAACTGCCTAAGCTTGTCAATTAAAACAAAGGGAACTGAGCAAACAACTCCAAGGGATTACATTTTCCAAAGTAGCTCTTCACTAAAGAGCTGACTGGTAAAAACAAGTGCAGCTGCTTAAATGGCTAAAGAAACATTTTTTACAACCACTCTGAGATTTTCATGATTTCTCTGAGTGCTTCAGAGCTGGCCTGTTCTACCAGAATGTTCTACTTCCTCTTGAATAAATAAATTCATACTTCTCCTAAAACACAGAACTGGGCCCAGCTTGGGCTTCATTTCTGCTTTACATTAAAGTGTCTCTGCCGAGGTGTCAGGACCACGTCTAGAACCACTCCTGAGCTAAGAGGAGAATCAGGTTCAGCACTGCTGTTTTATTCCAAACAGGTGGGGTTTTTTACAAATCCCTACAAAAACACTGTGTGGGAACATTAAAATAATGCAGTTCTAAAAAGGCAGTCTTTGGTAATCAGACACATGGCAGTTGAAACAGTAGGATTGTCTGGTCTTTTCTATTTTTAAGTTTTTAAGGACAATTTTTATTGTTTTGAGAATGCTATTAAAAGGTTGGCTGTCCCACGCAGGGTGAATCTTAAGTTGCTGTCACTTGACTCATTCACTTTGTCACTTTTCAGAGATGCCCAAGAGTGAGCAAGGATAGAAATGTCTCCCCTTGCTGTTGATACAGGCACTGTCTGTCTTCTGCTGTGAGAGTGTGAGGTCTCTGCTGCTACATATTGTTTATTTAGAGATGCTGGGCCTCAAAACTCAGAGGTCTGGGTCTTTCAGGCTGGACATCAGGAAGAATTCCTTCACAGAAAGAGTGGTTAGGCATTGGAGTGGGCTGCCCAGGGAGGGAATGGAATCAGCATCCCTGGAGTTGTTCAAGAAACGACTCAGTGCTCTGGTCAGCTTGGGAAGGTGGTGATGAGCAAAGGCTGGACCCAATGGTCTTGAGGTTTTTTCCAACCTTAATGGTTTCTATGATTCCATGATTAGGGAAGAGCTTCAGCAATGCAACTTATAAAATAAAGGGAGAGCCATTTTAATGGTGTGTTGTTAAAATCCCCTTGAGCTGTGTTAGAAACACATCTGCTGTAAAATCATCTCCACATCAATGGGTTTCCTCGAGGGATGTTACAAGAAGAACACGCACTGATCTCATCCAGCTTTTTGGAAGAATTGCTGCCTTTAGCCCACGTTTGCTCCTGCTCTGTGTTGCTCCTCACCCCATCAAAGCCTCATCCCTGAGAAGCAAGCATCTCCAGAAGATGAAGGACTCATTCCTGCTGCTCTGCAATTGTGGCTGGTACAGTAAAGACCATCATTCTCCTAATGAGCACCATCCAGCCATGTGGCTGCTGGAGAAGAGCAGATTCCTCCTGGATCTGATGAATCATGAAGGCTTTTGGGGAATAGCACAGGGCTGGCAGCTCCCTGACCTTACAAACCACTCAGTGTGTCTCTAGCCCTGAGATGTGGCTTTGTCTGAGTTCTGCTGTGACTGATATTTCGCTCTCTCTTGCTGCCAAAATCTACAATTCTGCACAACCACATAGCACCTCCAGGGTGCTGACATTTGTCTTTGTCCTTTAATTGAGCTTGAGATCTGCTGCCAGCAGAAGCTTTAATGATCTCAAACACTACTACAAGGTGTAAATAAGCAGAGCAGGACAACTGCTGCAGAAATAATTCACAGGAGCTCTATTGGATTTTTAGCAGTAGCAAAGGACTTTACTGGTATAGCAAGTTCTGGGAAATGTCAGCACATGGAATAATTTTGATTTCATGAATGTGAACATTCTCACTTGAAAGCAGAGAGGAAGGATCCTACCCAGGAGTCCCTCTTGGGAAACATGGCTATGCCCTGTGGCCTCCATCTCCAGCAATAACAAACTGGTGAGGCTCATTTGCACCAGTTGCCTGGTGACAAGGTTCATACTCACAATTAATCATCATTCTTAGAAAGTGCTCACTGAATAAACTTACACAGGGTGTGTGTGAGCAGAGCATGAGCCTCCCAGAGACACGTGACACTGAAAAGATGGTTTCTGAGGGAAAGGCTCCTGCTCATATTGTCACAGAATATCCTGAGCTGGAAGAGACCCACAGGGATCAGAGTCCAACCCCTGGACCTGCACAGACCCCCCAACAATCCCACCCTGTCCATCCCTGGAGTGGTGTCCAAACTCTCCTGGAACTCTGGCAGCCTCAGGGCTGTGCCCATTCCCTGGGGAGCCTGGGCAGTGCCAGCACCCTCTGGGGGAAGAACCCTTCCTGAAATCCAACCTAAACCTGACACAGCTGCAGTCCTTCCTGACAAACCTTTCAGCAGGACCTGCTCCAGCCCAGCGTGGCAGGGCTCTCTGTTCTATTATTGATCAAGCAAGCTAACGAGTGAGGTGTTAGCTGGGTTTATTTTCAATTAGAGACATTCTTACTTACTGTTACCTGCTCTGCTTCCTTGTGGGACAACAAAAAACCATCATAAGCAGAATCAAAGCCCACCTTCTCCTCCAAACAGCCATGACCAAAAAATACTTGAGTGGGGGCACAGTTTGTGTCAACAGCAGTGAAACCTGATTTCATTTTTGGCTCTTTTCTACATAAGCAAGTATCTATTTTCCCCTTCCCTGCTTCCATCATGCACAGACACTGACTCAGCAGCCCAAAGGAGGCATTTAGCAACCTGGGAGGTTCAAAGGCAATAGATCTGGTGCAGAGCTGCAAGTACTGGGATGCCTAAAGGAAAGTTGTCCCAGGAAGGACCTGATTTGGACTTCAGAAGCTCTAGGTTCAGCTTTGTGCTTCTGTGGCAATGACTGCATCATCAGGAATCTACTTTATCCAAGTGGTTAAGAGTATATGAAACAGGGAAGAGTAATTAAAAAACATGGAGAAAGAAGGCAATTAGAATTAAAAGCAGGTCAGAGCCTCCATTCTGGAAGAACAAGAGCATTTTGAACCATTGTCAGAAATAAATAAAAAATTAACATTACTTCTGAACAGCTCCTCAAGTTCCAACCCACAAACAAAAGGCTTTCAAACCATTTCAGTGGGACTCTCACCCCTGGGAAAAGACTGGAAGATGAACAGGACATGGAAACTCTGTATGATCTCTCACTTACAGCACGTGGAACAAAAGTTGTGCTGCCCTGTCCATCACTGGAGAGACACCTGGTGATTCACCTGTCACCCAGAGCAAAAGGAGAGGAGGGCAAAGAAGGAGAAGGAGAAGGAGAAGGAGAAGGAGAAGGAGAAGGAGAAGGAGAAGGAGAAGGAGAAGGAGAAGGAGAAGGAGAAGGAGAAGGATGAGAAGAAAAAGAAGAAGGAAGAGAAGAATAGGAGGAAGAAGAGAAGAAGAGGCAAAACCGAATATGCCTGGAAATGAGAGTTAAACACATTGTAGTCAGAGGTGAGTTTCCAGCATTTTCCAGACACACTCATCAGGGCTTTACATTACTGGCTGGCAGCCACGTGGCCTGTGAACTGAAGGGAGGCCAGTTTCTTGACCTGCAGGTTTCAATGCAAAGACAGTCTGTCCTCTCTGATACCTTATCCAAACGATGTGGGCAAACCAGCATCGTACGTGTGTTCCGTGCATGTCCAATCCCACAGGCAAACCAGACTTTCTATTTCTATTTACTAAAATATCAGGCACTAAATAGCTTACAGAGGGATAAAACTGAGGAACTGGCTCAAAAAAAAAAAATAAGGAAAAAAAAAAAAGAAGGAGGAGAGGGACTTTTAGAAAAGGAATGTCTAAAAGTCAGTTTGAAGAGGAAAGAAAGTGAAATGGCAAAAAAGGAGTGAGGCTGGAGACATCTCTTATCTCTTTCTTGCATATGAAGGGCCCTTGGAGGTGAGGGGGTGCTCACCTCCATAGAGGTCCACCTGGGCAGAGGGTTTACAGAGCCAGACCCCAGAGGATCAGCAGGAACATAGAACAGAAGAGAAAACTGATATGGGAAAGAAGTGAAAACCAAGAGGGCAAATTCAGTCTGGGCAAAGGGCCAAGGCAAGGCCAAGTGCAATTCTAGAAAAGAGGACTGGAGCCAGAGGCACCAAGGTGTCACTACAGGCCTGCACTGCTCTACAGTGACAACCCAGAATGATGCACCTGCCAGGAGCACAGCATCACCCAGACATGAAGGGAAATAGGCTTAAAACTAATTTTTGAACAAAAGTCTCAGGATGGAGGGTCTGAACCAGCAGTTTCTACTTGTGCAGGATCTGGACTTAGCATAAGGCTGGTATCTCCCTGTACCAGCCCCCTGGGCACACTGGAGTTACACCTTGAGTCAGGGCAGCCAGAACTAAGAACAGTTTCCCTGAAGACCTGTTTGTTCCCCTGGTTTCACCCTGCATTCCTGCTTGTTCCACCTCTGTCCTGCTGACTCTGCTGCCTTTTCCCACCCTCTGTACACATACCTGATAGAGCAGCAAGTCTCAGGACCAGGTATTGTATGCAGCACCACACCCCAATTCGAAGAAATGTTTCAAAAAGCAAATGCATGATGTCATTTGTAAAACTGGCATCAGCTCACAAATGTTCCTCACAAAAACCCAACACTTGAGGTTATTCCATGGCTGCCAAAAGGTCACCTGTCCTGTCTCCAGAGGCCTCTGCAAATCACTTCATCTCCCATCACTCTCCCTACATAGCACTCAGGTGCAAAGTGGTGCAGGAATCCTGATGCCCTCCAGGCCAGCCTGAGGAGAAGCTGAGTGGTGTTGGGGCTTCAGGGACTGCAGGATAAAAATGAAGTGGATTAAGACAGAGGCTAAAATGGGAAGGTCAAAGAGGACTTAGAGTCCATGAGTATTCACTTGAGTCAGGGACAGTGGAGACAAACCATAGACCCAAAGCACAAAACAGCAAGGGGAGATTGATGAAATCTCTCTCAGGGTGGTGCCACAAGGAGAGCTCAGACCTGCAAATCTTTGTGTGATTTGTTTCCCTCTTTTGGGACCACTGGCTGCCCCCAGAACAGTCACCATTCCTTTTTCACAGGTTCCCCAACTGTTAAGCCACCAGGAGCCCAGGATGAGCCCACCTCAGGAGGTGCCTTGACATAGATGGCATAACTGGGTCACTTCCATCGTGTTTTTGGCTGGGGGAGAGGGATTGGAAGCAGATTCCTGAATGTATCTCTGGGGTTGAGAATGGCTACGACCTGGGGGCTGAGCAGGAGTCACCAGAACTTTGGAGACCCAAACACTGCCTATGCCTGCAGGAGGTACACACTATCAATGTCTCCCAATAGTAGCTCCCAATCCACTCTCTACCCTTTCCAGAACACAGAGAATTTACCTCACCCAGCATCATCCCTTCCCTGTGCACACAGGATCATCCTTGCCCTGCTGGGTAAAAACTCCTTTTACCCAAACCAACAAAACTCAAAGTCCAGTCTGGGGAAAAAACAAAAAAAAATCCTCAAACCCAAAATGAAACCCCAAAACACAGCAGCGTACAAAAAGCATTTTTAAAACAAAAACTAACTAATGGCTGGGCTCTGTTCTGTTGCTTGAGGCACGTAAATGCTCTGTTCATGTGTCTCAAACTCTTCCCAGCAACAGAGCTCCCAAAGCACTTTGTGCCTGTGGGGTGAGCAGCTCTGTGTCTCCCATGGCAGAGGGCACACACAGTGATCTGGCTCGCGTTACTCAGCAGGATCAGGTGATAGATGAAGATCCATGATGCTGAGCAGCAGCTCACAGGTCAAAGTCTTTATCTTCACTCTGAAAATCCTCCTGAACCTTTCTTTTCCAAAGCAAGTAGAAGCTCTTCATTCTCCAAAGGTTTTAGTTGCTACCAAGCTTTATGTAGTTACACATCCCTGCTAGAGCAGGATTGCAGCACAAGAGGATTGGCACAGTATGTTCCTGCTCACTTTTGTTGTTGTTGTTGTTATAATAAAATAATTTGTAAAACTGTTCATTCTACTGCTCCATGAGAGATGAATTGTAAATCCAGCCAAAAAAACCCTGCCCCACATCCCTGGATCTTAGGAAATGTAGATTAGTCACCTGTCAGTATTTTTCTATGCTGTTGCATTTTCTCCCTGTAATTTTATGCTGCTCAGGCACCCAATGACCTAGAGTCCCAGGAGAGAGGAATTGGCATCCTCTAATTAAAAATAAAAACCAAATTAAAAGAAAAGGGTGTTTATTTGCAATTTACCTTACCTGACTTGTTTAAAGTGTTATCAGAATGCAAGCACCTACCTTCTTCTCTTCATTTTTACAAGATGTCCGAGATTTGCCTGAATTGAGAATGTCTAAAGCCTCAGGCATGATCCTGGGTGTTCTCAAGACTTAAATGCCACTGCTTAAAGAGTTAAAGATCTAGATGGCTGCACTAAGAGGATGATAAACTAATCACTCACTCACTGCTGGTGAGCCTGGTGTCATTTACTGAAACATGGAATGCATTTAACAATGTAAGAGAAACTCCATGCAGTGCAAAAGCCAAAGATTATTGTTAGATTGTCAGGGTTTACTTTGGAGAAAGTCCTCAGTCTAATTACCTACGTTTAAGCAACAGAAGTACTTTTGCCCTCGTTGAAGAAGTTCACATTTTCCTTTCAAGCCAAAGGGTGGTTTGGGTTTTTTTTAATGCTACTAAGGATTGCAGATTCTGTTCAGGGAGCTATTAAAATTTAAGACAGGGACTAGGTAGAAGAAATAATTCTTCCAGGGAGCAAGTAAAAAATGTTTCCTATCATTATAATCATGAGAAAAGTAGAAATAATAATTAGACTATTAGTACTGAACATTTACCTCCTATGGATTTGTGTCTTCCAGTTCTGTGAAATGGCTGGAAAGAAAAGGACAGCTCTTGGCACTCAACAGAAATGCATATTTAAAAGCCACACTTTTTTTTAGGGCTACTGGGAAAAAATGCTTTAAATCCTTTTCACTGCAATCTCTGAGCCTTGGAGGAGGAGAAAGAGCAGGTCCAACATTTTGGGTTTTCATTTTTTGCACCAGAGTTTGGTGCATATTGGCAGTTTTTCTTAAAACAGGATCTCAGTTAAAGATCAAGATACCAAACACAAGTAAAACATCAAAGGGATTTTGTGGGGCATCCAAACTGCAAATATCACTTTATTCTCTTTTACTCTGTTAAACTTTGAACAGTATGACTCCCTCATGCAAGCAGTTGGTACAGGACCCTTTTCCCAGCACACCAAATCCCAGAGCTACTCCCAGTGGATGCCACCAGAAGTTTTTCATTGATGGGAAAGCAAGGCCTGGAGTGACAGAGCCAAATGAAGGTGTGACCATAACTCATTGTGGTGGATCAGTGTCACTTTGACCCAGCAAAGACAGGCAAAAACGGGCAGTGCAGTGACATCAGCACGTCCTGGCAGCCAAACCACCCTCCTGAGGCTCTGGCTGGGTGCTCTGATGTGGCCATGGCACATCTCTGCACACCAGTGTCAGTCTGACCTGGTAAACACAGGTAGTAAAAGCAGAGGAAGCAACAGCAGCTTAGCAAGTGTTAACTGCTTACCCGTTCTCCAGGGACTCGTGGTGGGCACTCTGCTCCCCAGCTCGGGCAGAGCTCGTCCCATGGCTCTGGTGCTGTGACCCAAATGACTTCTGAGGAGGAGAAGGAGGAGGAGGAGGAGGCAGAAACACCTTTTAATGACACCTGTCTTCATAACAAGCCTGGCAAGACAGCACATGATCATTTTCCCTGCTGGGTGATGGCTGGTGGCTCAGGCAGTTCTGCTGACCTTGGTTAGGGCGGTCTCTGAAGAAGTTAGCAAAGCTCCAGCCTGAACCAAAGGATCAAAATCCAGCTGTTTGGGTGGAAATTCAGCTGATCAGAGACGTCTTCAGCATCATCCTGAAATGAACATCAGAAATGGATCAGATTGTTCTCAAGCAGTGGCTATTTCCCTGCACCCCTAAAAGGAGAATCCAAATGAGTAAGTCAGGTGTTGCTGTGCACACTGTAGAGATCTAAAGGCAGCAAAGAGAAATGCTATTCAAAGGAACCTGCTCTTCCTGTTGTGTAAACCTCTCCCTCTACAAAGAGGCAGCATTTTCCCTAGGAACTGTGTGACAGCACTTGCCTCAGTGCACTGTGTGAAAGAGAGAGCAAACACTTTGAGATCAGTGGGACCAAGACATGTTTTTTTTACAAGGGCATGGAGTGACAGGACAAGGAGGAATGGCTTTAAACTGACAGAAGGCAGGATCAGATTAGAGATTACTAAGAAATTCTTCCCTCTGAGGGTGGGGAGGCCCTGGCAGAGGTTGCCCAGAGAACCTGTGGCTGTCCTGGAAGTGTCCAAGGCCAGGTTGGACAGGGCTTGGAGCAACCTGGGATATTGGAAGGTGTCCCTGCCCATGGCAGGGGGTAGAACAAGATGGTCTTTAATGTCCCTTCCAACCCCAGCTATTCTAGGATTCTATAATAAGAACTGGGGAGCTTTTGAAATGCACTCACAGCTCCACAGACCACAATTGCTACTGCAGAGCAAACTGTTTCTATTTCATCTATATGTGCATGATTTTAGGACTTGAAAAACTGCTGCCCTTGTACTTCTCAGCAGCTAATAAAAACCCTTGTTAGCAACATCTGGATACAAGATAAGGGAACCTTGCAAGGAAACATGAGGCATTCAACAGGTTTCTGCAGTGGGTTCTTCGCTGAGCCTCTGAGGACTCAGCTCCAACGTCCACTGAGGTGTTGGGGTGTTTTTCCATTGACTTCACTGGGCTCCAAACCAAGACCTAAAGCCTCCCTGCTGTGTTTTGGACATTTATTTGTGTTTGATCTGTAATAAGATCTTTCATTTCTCTTATTCCTGTAAAAACAAATAAAGCCAGAGCACAAGAAAGCAACTAAACACATGCTTAGCTTTAAGCATATCCCTAAACCCACTCACTTAAAGTCCTTAATTCTATGGGCTCCTGGGAAAGAAAAGCACATGCTTAAAGTTAAACACGTGCTTGGGGTCTTTGCTAATTAGTGATGGCCTCGTGTCTTACAGGGCCCTAAACACTTCTTAGAGCATCTGGGGTTTTAGGGCCCATATGGGAGAAATTACATGGAGACCATCTCAAAAGTGCAACTTTTAGTATTGGATCTGATGCTGGAAGCCTGTCTTTAGTGGCTTTCAGACTGATTCTGTTACAACACCATTTACAACTAATTGAGAGAGGAGTTTCTTAGATATTTGTGAAATAAGAATATCTAAACCCAGAATCTTTCCTTGGCTAATCCTACAACACCGTCCCATCAGTATGATCAGTCTAAGCAAACTAAAACTCCTTTTTGGAATGGATGTGCTTACTGACATCTCAGGAGCAAAAGTGTCTCACTTCAGCCAAGGTTCTGTCCCTGACATCCTTCACTTTGCCCTGAGGATGAGTCTGGCTCTGGAACACAAGCAAACCTTTACCTTTGGGTCAGGCAGCAAAGGGAAGAACATTCCCAGTAAACTGCACAGAGGAAAAAGCATTTTTTCCTCACTGCACCGTGTTTATTTTGGACCTCTGCTCAAGTGTTACAACTCTCAGCTATCTTGATCAGACGAGGCCTGAAATGTAACATTTCTGACAGGTCAAATCAGTGCTCTTCCCACGGAGAGAACACTGGGGAAGTTTCTTCACCAAACACATGCTAGCTAGCAGGAAACCTCTCACCTTGTCAGCATCTCCTCCACAAGGACTGAAACTTGTCTTTCTGTGGCTCTTGCACTCTGTCTCTTATATCTTCCTGAACTCAGCTTCAGATGCTCTTGGACTTTCAGCTCTCTAAAATTTTATGCTGTCCCCTGTTTACAGATTCATTGTTCTGCAGGCTGAGCAATGAGGCCGTGTCCATTCGTGAGGAATCTGGATCAGATGTGAGCACACAACATTTCTCTCAACTGCCAAAGCACGAAGCCTGGTGCTCCTGCTGGCTTTCCTATTTATACAGCCGGTGGGAAGACAGGTGATATCTGAACCCAGCATAAAATCTTCAGAAGACTTTTTTTTTTGAAAGAAAAGTGATTGTTTGAATGCTTTACATCACGTGGCTGCAGTGTCTTTGATCTGAAACTAGATTTACCACAGCTTCACACTTACCTCTGAGGAACAGGGAAGTTGTGAGTCAAAGCATCAACCATCAGAACCACCACAAACAAAAAGCTGCTACAGGCTGTGCTTGCCTGGAAGCACCAGCAGCACAGTTCTCCCCAATCCCGGGTCTAGTCAAACATCTAAAATAACCTCAGCTTTGCCCTTGATGTTTTAAGGATGGAAAGGAGGATAAACACAAGGAGCTTCTCTTGGAAGCCCTGGTTTTTAAGTTGATGATCTCCTTAACTCCCTGATTCTTCAGTGCTAAAGGTCCAGCTTATAGTGACTCTACAGGATAGATGAAACTTCTGTAAGAGGCATCAGATCCATCTTCTCTCAAGCTCAAAACAGTAGATGCAAAGCAGAAGGGCCCAGGATGTCCATCTAATGATAATGCCTTGGATGGTTTTTACAGCTGAAACAGTCACATTGGTATTTCCAATGTTCTTTCAGCAGCCCATGTAATAAAGGAGAATTTACAACCAAAAACTCATCAGCATCTCTGTGCTGAGTCTCTGATTGCATTAAATGTCCTGGAGTTATGATCCACTTTTAAACTGTTTTTTGGGATGACCTATATCACTTGTTGGAGAACAGGTGTTGATATCACTGCAGGCAAGCTGATTTTAGAAGGTCTGCATGAAGGACATCCCATACAATTTAAAATTACTCTCTGGTACCCTGCTCTGTGCTTTCCCAGAGACCAGTGTCCCCACAGTCTGTGGAAATTAAATACTGTCTTTCTTCTGAGAGCAAATAGATAAAGGAGTTTCCCAAGAAAACGAGGGAAAGAAAATTTTGTTCAATACACTTCCTAAACCCAAAGAATGGAAGGCTGTGGTCTCTGTAGAGCTCAGAAAATTCACTTCTTTCACCACCAGATTCCTGTTCCCAATGCTAACTCTAACCTCTCTGTTTCCCTTCCTTTCCACACAAGATTGATTCACAGAACTTGATTTAAAGGATGTTTATTTCCATAACAAAAATGATCAGGGGTCTAAAAAACATGACCTATGAGGAAAGATTGAAAGAATTGGGTTTGTTTAGTCTAGAGAAGAAAAGACTGAGGGGGAGACATGATAACAGCCTTCAACTATGTAAAAGGTTGTTGCAGATAGGAAGGTAATAAATTGTTCTCCATGTCCACTGGGTATAAGACAAGAAATAATGGGTTTAAATTGCAGCAAGGAGGATATAGGTCAAACATTAGACACATTTCCTAAGAGGAAGGACAGGTGAGAACTGGAATAAATTAGTCAAGGAGCTACAGACTCTCCTGTCACCAGGAATGGCTCAGACCTGGCAAATCTTGCCTTGGGGTAGAGGGACAGCTCATCTCTCAAGGTCCTCTCTGCCCCTTTTTCTACTGGTCCATATTACACCAGTCAAAATGATCAAAAGTATATTTGTTCCAAAGAAAGGAAAGAGAAAATCTCTCTTGAACCCTGCCTGAGATTTTTCCTGCTGCTTTTTTCTGTTGTTGCAGTGCATTTGAAGGCATCCACATTCATTTCTATTTAGACAATTAATGAAAGGACAATTTTTACAGCCCTATGCCCCTGCATGTTTTCTGTTGTGGTTCATGCTATAAAATGACATGTCTGCACTCTGTTCAAAACCTTTCCTCTGGCTAAGGCCACAACCCCACAACCATCAACCCCACAGCATGGGCTGGGTTTGGATATTCAATCTCAGCTCTGCTCATACCAGTTGTGTCAACTCCTCCAGTTCACCTGCAATGCAAAGGGCAATGGAGTAAAAAACCAACCTCTCTGGCCAGTGAAGAAAAGATGATATGGACAGCAAGGAAACATCTTCTTTTGGTATTTCATGGAAGCAAAATGGTTCTGGATCCACTTATGACTTTTTGTGTGTTATCTGCAAAGCAAAATTAGTCAACATGAGGCACAATATCTTCTGCAAATTATATTTAATAAAGTCTTTATGATGCATTTTCTTCATTATTTTAATTTATTTTCAAATGGCAATAAATTATCTTACATGTGGAGGTCTGGGTTGCCATCATACTTGAAGACAACCATTACAATTCAATCTGATTAAAATATTTCAAATAGCTATCCCAGTCACCAGAAAACACAGTTTGAGGGTGGTCAAGCCTAAAGCTTTATTGCATCAAGCCCAGCTGCAATTTACCTTCCATAAAAAGAAAGAAAAAAATCAGAAAATGACAAGAATATTTGTATGAACCTTTTTTTAAAATGTTTTGATTGTTCATCTCAAATGAAATTTTGAAACTGTTTGCATAACTGCATTTCTAAAGTGGTTTGTGCATACACACATCACCATGTATATGTAACCTACCAAAAATAAATGGAACATTTTATTTCAGGCCAAAGAAACATTTAGTATGGTACCAAGAGATAATTTTTTTTAAAGAGAACTTCTTTTCTCTCTAAGTTCACATAATTAAACATGTGCACACAACAACAGCACTCAACATTTCATAAAAGGTGTTCTTCCTTCAGGTTTCCAGCTCAGCTTCCCATAGAAAAGCTGCAAATCCTACAGGTCCTGCTCGACTGGGCTGGTCTGATAACAGGGTTTGTCTCCATCTGCTGGTGTTTCAGCTTTTAGAGTCTCAAATGTCTGAAAAATAGTAATATTTTTGAAAATATTTGAGAAATTCAGGAGATAAGTTCTCTAATTCCTAATTATTACTACTGAGATGAAGTATTGTCTGTAGGGCTGGATGCCATTAAGTCATGTTGATATATTGATGCTGATTAGGGATTTATTTTTTCAACTCACACTGATTTAAAATTCTCTTTTTCCTGATATTGGGTGTTTCCTGCTTGAATCACCCACCAGGGAGGGTGACAGATTTACAGCCAGGGTAAAACCCCACCCCACACCACCCAAGTCAGCAGCCACGAAGCACAAGTGTCCACCTGTGAGACTTCAGCCTTCGACTTTGGACTGACAAAATCTTCAGGAATAATCCCATTGGACAGGGCTGCTTCCCTCCACTGATGTCAGAATGTGACAAGTGCCCCAGGACCCCTGGAAGTGTTCCAGGCCAGGTTGGATGAGGCTTGGAGCAACCTGGGATAGTGGAAGGTGTCCCTGCCCATGGCAGGGGTGGAATGGGATGGGCTCTGAGGGCCCTTCCAACCCAAACCATCCTGGGATTCCAAGTGCAGGAACAGAAACCTCTCACTGTGCCATCTAAAGCCATGAAAGGCAAATCTCTTCCTCTGCTCCAGATATTAACTGCACCCCAAGGGCTCATTCCCTCAGATTAACACAAAATTCTTGTCTTCCAGCTGGATTTAGCTGGTGAAGAACCTATCCCAGGATTCTCCCAGCAAGGCACAAACATTTACAGTGATCTGGCTGCACATCTAGGACTCAAGGAGCTGATACACAATACCTTGTGCACTTCACATGGCAGGATTCATCTTACCTAACTCTATCCACCTGAGAGGCAGCCTCAGGTCTGAGCCAGTCATTTTAGCTCCCTGAACACCCAGCAGAGAGATGCATTTCCAGAGGGCAACTTATTCCATGACTTCAAGACACCTGTCTTTGGCAAGATAAATCCAACCCTAAGAAAACCTACATTGCTTTTTCACTTCAAAATAAAAGATCTGTCTCAGCCTTCCCACCTGGCAAAGAGCAGATCAGATCTGGACTCAACATTCATCTGATGGGCAAGTGAGGCTCTGGAGAAGGCAATGGAAATGGCCTGAATTTCTTCAGCTGAAAACTACAGTGGTTTGCCTGTGTCAGAACAACTACCCTGGCCTGATCCTACAAAATTTAAATACTTTTGTCAAGGACAGTGCTCACCAGGATATTCGGTTCCTGGGAATAGGAAATAGGTTTTTATGTGTTCTTGATTAAAATGAGTCTCCTTGTAACTTGTTTCACCAGTGATTCTAAAGATGATGATCAGTAAAGTCCTGTGTCAGATTCTACATGGGCAGCATTTACTTTTACATTTAAATGCCCACATGCACATAAATGCAGCCATCAGAGCACCATTACATCAAGAATATACGATTACATCAAGATTTATTTAGCTGAATCCCCCCTAATTAGGTTATAAGGTATGATTAAGCAGTTGTTAACTGTGCCATAAGGAAGTCTACAAAGGGAATGAAATATTTAAAACAGTAATAACATACCTATCCTGCTTTGCTATTTATGCACAGTTAAACACATAAAAACAAAGGAGCAACTCTTAATTACAAGGACAATTTATTTTGCTGACCTTCTTTTTGGGACACAAGCCAAACCCACTGGGGGTTGGTTTGGTGGTTGCTCCAGTTGACTTTGCAGGGAAAATGTTCCTGCCCGTTGTTGGAGAGGCTGCAGCTCCTGCCTGGAGAGAGCAGAGCCTTTCACAGGGCTAATTTACAGCCTTCCCCAGTGGTCAAGGGCAGCCATGAAGTACACAAATTACAGTTAAAAATAGGGATGGCTTTGTGGAATCTCATGCCAGTGGCTTCCAAAGGTGCAGGGCCAGGAACACACATCTCATTCCACACTGCCTCTAAGCTCTAAGTCCATTTTCATCTTTTTATTTTCTTTTTTTTTTTTTAACTTTTCCCCTTGGATCCTGAGCTCCACTTCAGTTTTGAACTTCCATAGGAAGGCAGGAGGTTAAACCAAACTGCTAACTGTGTCTCTTCAAAACTGACATTTAATACAGGGTATAAATCACTGTGGGAGCCTGTTATTCCTTCAGGAATGCAATTACATAGGGTCAAATAAAACATGAAAGAACCCAACAAGTTTTAAAATGTAGTATGTTCTCAAAAGCAGGCAAGAAGGAATGCAAAGCAGTCCAAATATGCTAACATCCACATGTTGTCCTGTATGAGGGGGATTAGAAGGGAAGGTTTCTGCTCTTTAATGATTATGTTGTTAAGGGTAGGTTTGTTGCAGGTTCTTGCTGAATACCAGCCCACTCGGGGAGCTTTGGGCAGATTACTGTATTTATTTAAAGCAGGTGTCTTTTATGTATCTCATTATTTTAATTGCCACTGTAGTTGTGTTTAAGATACCATTTAGCACAGAATAGGATGTGCAAAGTGGACATTCACCTTTCCCTTGGAGACTCAGAGGTGCAGCCCCCACTCCTCTGGGGATGGAGAGGTGTCAGAGACACATCAGGGAGAGAGGAGCAGAGTATTGCAAAATCATCTCTTTGATTAACAAATCCTCCTGATTTAGGCCACCTCCATCTCAGTCTCAGTGGTTTGCTTCTGGAAAAAAACAGGCAAAAACATTAAATAAAACCTCCTGAAACCTGTTAAAATCTGAACCAAAGATGATTAAGCAGGTTCAGCACTGCCTGTAACATCACCACTGTCACCATTCCCATTTCACTCACATTTCTCTGAGAAAAACACTTCTGCTTTTGTATTTTAGCCATGTATTCAAATAGCCAGGAAGGATAAATCCTGAGGTTCTAGCAAATTTTTGAGGCCAAATTTGCCACCCTCAGTTTCACTACTCTGTATTTTATACCCCAAATAGTTAAACTAAGCAAACTTTGAAGTTTCTTAATTGAAAATCTGGGGTTTATCAAAGGCAAGTTTTATCTGAATGTAATTTTTTTTCAGCTAAAAGGGATTTTTTTAATTCAAAATGAAAGGCTTTATGAAAAAAAACCCAATTTTTTAAGCATCTAAGTATAAGAATTACTAGAAATGTTTCTTTTTCTCTTTTTAAAGAAGTGACTTCTCTCGAAGAGTGAGTGATGTTTTAAAACTACATATATGAGAGAGTACTTTGCTTTTTAAAAGCCTTATATTTTTTAAATTGCTTCAATCTTGCTTTTAAAAGTTTTGCTTTTCACATTTAAATACAAACCTTTCACTTTTTAACCCTCTCCCTAAGAAAGTAACACAAGTAATACTCTACATTTTTAATGTTTTCCAGGGAAAAAGCATTTAAAAGAAATATGTGAAATAACTCATTTTTCTCTTTTCAAGTGAAGCAGGGAAAACCTTAATAAATTGGGAAAACGTAAGGGTTTCCTCCAGATCTTTTAAAAATTACTTTTTTACAGCATATTTCCTAATGGGAAAATTACAAGTGGGGCTTTTTTCCCTACAAAATCCCCACAGCTCCCACTCTCAGACTCCCTGATTTCACCTCCACTAAGGCTGCCAGAATAAAACTTTGGATTTCTCTCCCCTGTTTTATAGCAACCCACTGCATAACAGCTCCATGGGTCACTGGTCCTGCCAACACTTATATATATTCTCAGAACAAAGCCTGGGAATAGGTTTTTGCAGAACAAACCCTTTGTTAAAGGTAGAGGTAACACTTCTGTCCATTACAAAGATAATTAAATACTTCCTATTGCAAGAATATTGTTTTATTTGCTTAAAATGTTGCCCCACTCCTGCCACATGGGTGAAATACTTCATGTTAATCACAGGCCTCGGGGTTGGTTTGTGTGTGGGGAGGATTTTTTAATATATTTTTAATATCAAGCAGAATGACTCACCTGTTTCAGAGGGGAACAAACACTGCTCCAGGGGTTTCTCAAACAATCCCTGAGCCCTGTGCTTTGAAATGTTCTGGTGTTCTAATTCTCTGTAGGAAGGGCTTAAAAATTCCTAGCAAGGGAATCTCTGGATAAAGAACAGATTTTTCACTGGTTGTGTGAAACTGTCCCCAAATGCAACTGAATTCTGAGTGTTTATAAAATGCTGTTTGCACTTAGGCACAAATTCAATGGCGAGAGAAATTTGGATTTCACTTCCAATTTGAAGCTGTCTTCCATGCTTAGAGAATTCCCCTTTTTTCAGTATTGTTTGGAAAAGAAATTATAGTGAGGAAAATCCCATCCTCACAGAAAGCACCCCCAAAATCTGAGAGCACACTGGGTTTGTTGCCAGAGGTGCAGGGTCTGTGTGGTGCCAGTGTCCTGAAGCATCCTTTAAGATGCCAATCCTGCTGCCCATGGCATGCTCTGAGCCTGACACTGCCCTGTGAAATTAGCTTGGAAAATGCTGTTAACCTGGCAAAAGTTTACATGGTTTTCATCCTTTCTACAAAATCCACCCTCCTTCAGCTGGGAAGTTCCCTCCTTCAGATTCAGCTTTCCTCTGCTGGGAAGAACTAAACCAACAACAGGGAAAATTCAGGTTAGATATAGGGAAGGAATTCTTCCCTGGGAGGGTGGTGGGACCCTGGCACAGGGTGCCCAGAGAAGCTGTGGCTGCCCCTGGATCCCTGGAAGTGTCCCAGGACACAGGCTGTCCCAGGCTGGACACTGGGGCTTGGAGCCACCTGGGACAGTGGAAGGTGTCCCTGCCATGGCAGGGGGTGGAACAGGATAAGCTTTAAGGTTCCTTCCAACCCAAACCATTCTGGGATTCTAAGCCCATTTTTTGTATACCTGAGCCTGTTCCAAACTCCCCACACAAACTCAGTGACAGCAGATGTGCTGCAGAGATGCTCTTGACTGCAGAAATCTAAGGCAGGTCTGTATGGCCAAGACAGAAGTTGAATACAGAGTGAGTGAAAAGGCAAAGTTTCATCTTTTTAGATCATTTAGTACAGTGAGTCCCAGAATCATTAAGGTTGGAAAAGCCCTCTAAGATAATCAGGTCCAACCATTCCCCCAGCACTGCCAAGGCCAACACTGATCCATGTCCCCAAGTGCCACATCCACACAGCTTTTAAATCCCTCCAGGGATGGTGACCCACCACTGCCCTGGGTAGCTGTGACAGGGCTGGACAACCCTTTCAGTGAAGAAATTCTTCCCTATATTCAACCTAAACCTCTCCTGGTGCAACTTGAGGCTGATTTCTCTTGTCCTGTCTCTTGTTCCCTGGGCAAAGAGCCCAACATCCAGAACACAGAGTTTGCAGTGGTCCATCAAGCAGAAATATTCATTTCACCAACCCAAATAAAACTGAAATAGTGAATGTGCTTGAGCAGGGAAGGAGCAATGTCAGTCCAGCTCTGCATGCTGAAAGAAGCAGCACATGGAACTGCAAATCTGCTGATAAGATTTATTACACTGAAACTGATACCTTAGAGAAAAACAAAATGTAGTGGCTTTATTTAATGAGGAAAAAAACAACTTGAGCATTCATAGGCTCATAACAGCATTATCAATATCATACAAAAGTTCTGAAGAAACACTGGGTAAAGTATAGACAGCTGTGGCACAGTGTGACACAGGGGACAAACTTCAGTCTGGATGGAAGTGTCAGGCTCTTGTACCAGGCTGCTCTATCCAAATATTAGGTAAACCCTTGATATGTTGCCACACAACAATTCTAGCTAAACTGGAGAACAGAGAGATGAGACAAGAGTTGTAAGGAGGATAATAAATTGTCTAAAATGGAGATGAGAGCACATTGTACTGATGGAGCAAGTGGAGTGAAGGGAGGTTACTGCAGGAATTCTCAATATCAGCTGTGGGATGACTGCAGTTAACACTGCCTCTTCCATGCTGCTGCTAAATGTGGAATCATTTCTATCCAAACTGCCTGAGGCACAGAGTTAAAAGACATCATCAGTACCAGGAAGATCAGAATATCATAGCTGAGGAAATGACCTACAAACCTCAAGATGACTCAGGGACCAATACAAACATCTTAGTGCAGTCACTGATGCTGTGTAGGGCACTCGTGATTCTTTCTGATGAATCCTCTGCTCAGTTGTGTTTGAAACAGATTAGTTCAAAGTGGGATAAGTGTGGAAAACAGGTGCAAAGGCTGCTCAAGATCCAGGAGACATTGTGACAGTAGAGGGATGGAGTAAATGGAAGGTCAACACTGACAAGTGTGGCCAAGAAGGGCTAAGGATCATGTCAGGGGGGTTCATAAATAGGACCCCAAGAGGAGTCCCAGAAGTCTGAAGCTCGAGCCTCAATAGGTTAAAAACAGATATAAAATGAGGCTGTTTGTTGTCACTTATGGGAAGCTCAGCTCTATCAGGAGAGAGATTAATCTCAAAAACCTGAAAAAAACAACACTAAATATGGATTATTCAGCAGGAGAAAAGTGCTGAAAGACAGGACAGACTTAGCAAGCACTTAGAGCTGAGTAGTGTGTTCTCTGCTGATAAAGTTGTGGCTCAAGCTCTATTCCCCATTTCCTAAACACCCTGAGTGAGGACACACTTCAGAGGAACCATCAGATACAAAATGCACTGCATGTTTTACAGGGTTTTCATCCTCTAGAAAGAAGCCAGCACTGAACTAGAAGTGCCTCAGAGACCAGCAAATGCCTGGATTACTACACATTGTTATCTTTAGATTTAAAACAATGTTCTGATTTGGAAAATCCAGGTCAGATTGAGGGTTGCAGGGTAAATCATAAACCAGGTGTGTGAGCAGTTACTGTGCCTGCCATAAACACAACGGCTGAGCCGTAGGGGCAGACCCTGAGGATCATATTCAGTTGGTGCTTGATCTCTCTTATCCCACTGGTGAAACTGGATTTTTACTAAGTATTGTGCTGGAGATCCTCCTTCCACTCCACACAGGCACACACACACACATGCATTCAGGCAGGCAGTCTCATAAACTTTAACTACATACAGAAATTCCCATATTGCCTCTTGGATATGCTCCAGCTCATGAAGGGGTGCTGGTGGATGATCAGTACCTGCCAGGTACAAAGCCTTCTCTTTTCTCCCCAGGTCGAGGGCTGTCAGGAGCTGCCCTAATGCCTTTTGCAATAAAACTCATCAAATTCCCCCAGTATAAAGTAATGAGCTGTAGCCTCTTCTACCAACCTACATCTGCTATTTACAGCAGGCCAAGAAAACAACCGGCGATGTCAACTCTTCATTTTGTTCCTCAGATCATCAACTCTCTGAAAATAACAAAATCTGAAAGGCATATGGACCTTCTCATAAAAACAACAAACACACAAACAAAACCTCAGATGAGTTTCCCAAGTCAGCAGGATCTGTCTGCTAATTATTACACTACAGAGGGACCGACCATCCTGTAGCCAGAAATTACCCAAGAAGAGGCCTGAGTTCTTCCCCCAGGCTGGGCTGTTTGGACACACTGAACTCCCTCATTTCTGGGGATAATGTGTGGGATTTGGCTGCCCAAATCAACAGAGCCATAAGACTTAAAAGTCTACATTTAGATTAGATATTAGTAATAAATTCTTCCCTCTGAGGATGGTGAAGCCCTGGCACAGGGTGCCCAGAGAAGCTGTGGCTGCCCCTGGATCCCTGGAAGTGCCCAAGGCCAGGTTGGACAGGGCTTGGAGCCACCTGGGACAGTGGAAGGTGTCCCTGCCATGGCAGGGGGTGGAACAGGATGAGCTTTAAAGTCCCTTCCAACCCAAACCATTCTGAGATTCTGGGATAGCAGGGCACTTGTGATGGATGTTGGGGCTGCCTTTACCCTCATCTTCATGCTCATGCCTCTCACATGTAGACAGTGTGGGCTCTGCAGAGACAGGGAGCTCCTCTCTTCCTCAGGAGTCCTTGAGATATTTTGACCCACACAGAGAGAAATACAGATAGATGAATGGTATTGGGTCTGGAGAAAGCAGGCTGGAAAAAAAGGAGAGAGAAATATCCGTAGCCACAGATGGTTTTGACCCCGGAGCGCTCTATCTCCCACCAATCCCCTCTGCTTACCTCAGAGTCTCCAAGGAAATGTGTCCATGGGGCATGAGAGAATGGAGACAGGAAGAACACAGCATCCTACACAAACACAACCTTCCCTGCAGACCCGCCAGGCCTGCTCTCTCCTCATCACAAAGGCCAGGGAGGAACCATGGGAAGCAACAGGGCAATTACCTTCGGCAGATGGGCCCCCCGTGCAGCCCCCACTGTGTCTGTGCTCAGAGCTGCTGCCAGCCCTCTCTTCCAGGGAGAGGATGGAGCTCACCTCCCCGTGCAGAAAAAAAAAGTAGCATCTGTGGGAGAAAGACATATGTCTGGCCTCCACCGTGAACCCTGCGCCTGGCAGGAGAACGCGATGCTGATTCCAGCCCCAGCTTTTCATTCCTGTTGTAACAGTCATAAACGCCTGCTGAAACCTAAGAAGAACAAGACTGTAATCCTAATAAAACAACATTCTGGAACCCTGAAAACTAGATGGAGGCTTCTCAGGCCAACTTTAAAATTATATTCGCTTTTCCAAGAGCTGCACTTTGTGTGTGCCGGCAGGATGGACGCTGGCAGGCCGACCCCGATGGGACGGGGGATTTCAGCAGGGAAAGGACAGGAGGCAGTTCTGCAGCACAGCAGCCATCCTGTCCCAAAATATAGAGAGAATCCCCCAAGCCCAGGCTTTCAAGGTTCCCTCCTGAAAGCAAGCCTTGATCTTTTTTCTCCAAATGCAGCCTTCTTTTCCAGATGCCCTGAAAGCCTGACTCCATAGAGCAGGAACAGGCTGTGCTTGTTTGAAAGCAAAAGCTCATGCAAAGGTACAGCTTTCCACACTGAAATCTTTTGGGGTGTGGTGGTGAACAGAAGCCATGGGATTTTGTGCACCAGCCACCCTCAAAGGGAAGAGTAGGAGGAAAGAGGGTTCAGCTTTCCCTCCTCTCCATCTCTTAGCTCTCCAGGAACGCTGTGCTACTTTGCTGGGATTGCCTCCAGCAAGGCACCACATCAGCTGGTGGGCCTTAAAACACTGACCACCACCAAGCCCAAGGGTGGCAGGTCCTCAGTAACCATCAATTTGCATCCATCTCCTGGCATCTGTAGAGCTGGAAGTGCACCAGCCAAAAAGCTGCACTCTGGAACATCGGGCTGTGCCGGCCCTTTCAGAGAGAAAACCCCTCTGTTGCCAGCTCTTGTGATTTTACTGCAAATCTTCCCTGATGTTGTGTGAAACCCGAGCTCCTGATGTGCCACTCCATCCAGCACTTCCACTTTAAGGAAAAAAAAATCTGTGGTCTTTTTGGTCTTAAAGAAAACCAGGAGGTGGCCTGAACACATGCTAAAGGCTAAAAGTAGCTTTCACAGAATAAAACCATCTCATGATTTTTAAAAAGGGTTTTGCAGTTCTGAGGGCCTGACCTGTGATCTGGGAAGTGACAGGTTATAGACAACCCAACAACTGATTGGGCAAGTGCACTGTCTGATAACAGGTATTGGTTGGTGGTGGTGGAAAGCATGTGACAGCTCCCTGAGCAGCTCTGTGGGGATGGATGACATGAGTCAGGGAATAGCACATCAGAACTGCAAACACCCATGGGGCACTAGTAATATTTTTCTGGCAAACAGCATTTGCTATCATCACATTGTCTTAGAAGCATCAATTAATTAACTCATCAATGAAGTAGGAAGTGTTTTTCCAGGCTGTGGAAGCCGTGAAGGTGCAGAGAGGCTCCGTATCCCAACCCCAGAGCAGGGAGGCTATCGGGGGTCAGGGCTGGCTTTTTAACAGCTCAGCACTTCAGCAGAGGATGAGCTTCCCCAGTAACCCCATTCCCACTGACACACCACAAAAAGCAGCCAGGGTTTCCAAAGAGCTCAGCGTGCCCATGTGCACCACAATCTCATGACCACTGTCCTGGTGGAAAAATGAGGGGCTGAAAATCTGTTCCCAGGCCACAAAAGGCTGCTCTTGGTGTGGACACTGAGGCCCTCTTTGGACTTGGGTGAATCACTTCACACCCACATAAACATACACAGCTACAGAGCTCCTCCCCACGCCACAAGACGTGTCCTACTTGTGACATTCAGATCACTCTTGACTTCCCAACTTGGCCCTGACTGTGGGTGGTGAATTCTTAGAAATCTGGCCCTGAGCTATTTTGGATTGGCCCTGCAGAGCACAGAGACTGACACATCTCGGCTCTCACGGCTCTCACGTGCATTTAGTGCTGCACAAGAGGGGGCAGATCCCATCTGACCCACGGGAGCCTCAAGCATTGGAAGAGGAAAGATCTGCCCACATTAATGCACCGTTCCTCATTTGGTTTGAGTTTTTGCTGAGTGCAGCCTTTAATCTCTGCTGAGTGGAGTTTTCGTGGAGGGGAAGATTTGGAAAGAAATCAATGGACAACATCACAGATCAAAATCATAGCAGGTATTATAGCTGGCCATAAAAGAGAGAGCATTTCTGAGTGCAGTGCTCAGATGGAAGAGATTCAGCTCTCAGTGCCTTTCACACACTAGAGTTTTCCCACTTCAGCCAATACGGGCATCTCCCCTGTGCTTCTTCCTCGGGATGTCTTCTGCCATGGGATATATAAGCTGTGGAAGTCACATTTCACTTTCAAATCAGCAAAGTTGAACGTTGTGTGATATTTCAGTCCACAGAGAAGGAGGAGAGAGCGAACACTTTGCACTTAAATAACTAAAAGCTTCTAGTGTGACACAAAGGCAAACTTCACTAACCTTTAATTTTCCCCACTTCTTAACAGCACACAGATCCAATGAAATCAAATGAGATAATCCCAGCCTGGTGCAGCCTGGAAGCAGAGGTGAAAACCTCCCAGAGCTCACGCAATCAGAACAGAGCTCGGACATCGTCGACTTCCCCCCTCAACTATTTCCAAATAAAACACTTTTGTTGCTTGGCTGCTCCTGCCAAATGAGTTAACAATAAAAGAAGGAACTTGCAAAGCTTCT
>VZRX01008451.1:60715-105381 GCA_013398075.1 Notiomystis cincta
AAGGGAAAAAAAAAAAAAAAGGAAAAACTCCAAGAAACTATAGGGCAGATCCTCTGGCTGGAGTAAATCAGCACAGACGCAGCTCTGTTGCTTTACCCCAGGCAAATTGTGGGCCTGGTGCTATTCTGCATTTCTCAGGGGCAGGGGGTGGTCTCCACTGGAAGATTGCGACACTGCAGGATACTTTTCCATATTAAAAAGGCGCTTTTTAGCGTTTTGTCTATTGCCAGGTTTTGGGTTTATTGAGGACTCATTTGGCAGAGCCATCCTGGAAGAACAATACAGATGTTTTATGAAGAAATAAACTGGGACTTGGGCTGGATTCTTTCAGTGCTGGATTCCACCTAATTTGGAGGGAGAAATGGCTCTTTTAATGAAGGGTGCAATCAAAACCTGTATGAAAAGCCAATATGCCCTGGGCAAACGGAGCAGGAGATACACTGCCCCTCTCTGCTGCCCAGTAAATTCTGGTCTCTTTAGCACTGCAAAAACCTCCCAGAAAGAGGAGAAAACATCCTTTTTCAGCCAGGGAATCAGAGCACCACAACTTCCCCTCTGCTGAATCTCTTGGAGGGAAGTGGTGACCTCTCAACAATGGAGAAGGTCTTTACAGACTAAAACTGCCACATCTTCATAAGGACCTGATCCTGTGGAGTCACCTGGTCTTTGAGAGCTCTCTCTCAGCAGGGATCCACAGTCATCTCCTTAATTAGCAGCATTTTTTAAATGGCAGCTTCTGGAGCACCTAGAGATGATGTAGGTGCTTCTTCACTCATGCAAGATTGCAAGGGAATGGTTGAAAAGGTCTTGCTCTCCACTCACAGACAGGCTGGACTCACTTTCCTGCAAGGAAGGTGGTGCCAGATGATGCCTGGGAAATCCAGGTTTGTTGTTAATTGTCAGCTGTGTGGTGTTGAATGCCCCTTAAATCATGGCAATTGTCATTGACAGAAGAAAGTGCTTGCCACCCTCCAGCGATGCTAAATAGTCATTGTCCTTTAGGTCAGACCAGGCTAGAGGAAAGCTGCAGGCTAAAAAGCCTTTTTTTTATCTTCTCTTTGGCTTCTTCCTTACTTCCAATTACGCAAATTTTGCTCTTTGCATCAACCATCCCTTCAGATCCCTTTTTTGTGGCACTGAACACTTCGGTTAGCAAAGCAAAGGAAGAGAGACTTGAGCGTTAAACTGACATGCCCTCCCAAGGGTTATTAAAAGTGGCCAGATGTGCTGGGCTATGCTAAAGAAATCTTCACAGGGGAAGACTCCAAAAGTGAAATATTGGAACAGAATTCACACAAATTCCCAATCACAGCGTTGCAGGTACCAGAAAACAACATACAGCCTAAGCAGCTCCAGGGAGTCGAGAGTTTGCAAATCAAGGGGTTGGCTGATGGGAAGAAAAGAGTTTTTGGGAATTGCTTTGGGCCAGCATCTAGCAAGGCAGATTAGGCTGGCTCTGATCCAGCAATGCCCTTAGGCACATGCTCAACTTTAACCCTGAAGGAGCCACTGGAATCAATGGAAACATCAGCACCCTCGTGTCTCACGGGCATTCAAAACAGCTTTGTGTGGTCACAGCAGAGAAATGAGCCCCCCTTGCCAGGCAGAGGTGTCTGTCTCCAGCACCTGCTCAGGCTGTGTGGGGTCAGTGCACCAGGCTACCTGCAGGGACAGAAATCTCCTATTCCAAACCCATTTCTAACTTCTCATTTATTTTCCTCTCTTTTGAAGTCAACAGCCAACTCTTCAAAACCACCTGTGAAATTCTGTAGGAGTGGTTAGAGACATTCCTGCTGGTTCCTCCAGAGTCTGGATTACACTGACATTTCTCTGCTTCTCTTCCAGTTTGTTTTTTGAACAGCACATGGGGGTTTTTTGACCTGTCTTGAGAAACTCAGTTTTGAAGATAGATGGGTTTGTTTAAGGTGGAGTTTGTCAGCTCTGGACTAGAAATTGCTACATGAAAAGCAAGGATGGAAGATCCCTCTGAGCCCTGTGGAAAGCTTGTTCTGGAGGTACAACAAGGGATACAACAAAGACAAGGAGTTAGTTTTGCCTAGCAGCTGAGAATAACAGTGCTGTTATTTATCCATTACTGCTACTCCAGACCTAGATACTTAATTTTTAACCACCAATGACAAGGATAACAACAGTGGGTTAATATGTTCCATTTTCTGTTTATCTGATGAACTGATAGCCAGTCATATGCTGTTCAATATGCAGTTTTTGGCCAGGCCTTCCTTTGTGGTCTCTGTTTGCATTTGCATTAACCTGGGAGTATTAATCAGGTCATGTAGACACCCAGGAACATAAACCAACCCAAACACCCAAAAGATACACACCACACTCAGAATCAACACACAGAAACCACAGGATGGAGTGCAGTGTCCATTAACTGAACCAGATTAATCACATACACACTAAGGGAGGCCAAACATAAAACATCTGATTCCCACCAACCTCTAACTATACAAACCCGAGTAAACAGTAAAGCACCCAGAAGTATGACTGGTCTCCTGCCCCTACCACATATGCTGTTAAGCCCCCTTGGAAACAAGGCCATGTGTAGGTAAGGAAATTATTAGCCATAAAAAGACTTCTGATATGACCACTCCCAAGGAAACCACCTCCAAAGTCCATATTCTCTAAGCCCATCCTTTCCACAAACATGTCAAGCTTGTTCTTATAAGCTTCCCTTAAGTCACAAACCTTCCTGTGATTTGAACCCAGCCTACTCAGACCAATGTAATCATAAAATCAGAATATAATCAGCTGGGTTGGAAAAGTCCTCTAAGATAATCAAGTCCAACCATTCCCCCAGCACTGCCAAGGCCAACACTGACCCATGTCCCCAAGTGCCACATCCACACAGTGGATTTAAATCCCTCCAGGGATGGGGATTCACTCCTGCCCTGGGCAGCCTGTGCCACTGTCTGATCATCCTTTATGTGAAGAAATGTTTGCTGCCATCCAATCTCAAATTTGTACCCATTTAGTCTCATGTTCTTTACCTTACACGGTAAGGTAAATTCCTCTCTGATGTTTACCAACCTGATGTTTAGATGTACAACCATCACCCTTCTTCTCAGCTTTCATTTTCTTTCATTGCTCCCCCAAAAGACAAGCTCTTCCCTTCTAACATCTCCATCATCTTTTTCTGTAAGCAGCCCAGGTCAAACTCACACCTCGGGAACATGGGGACCAGAATGATCCATAGGATGCCACAGTTCCTGGAATATTTACCTTCTCCTGGAAGAAACACCTCCTGGGATATAGGAAGGTGTGCATACCTTTTTCAGAGCCTGTCCCATGAATTATCCACACGTTTTTCTCCTTTGTCATCTACAGATGGCAAGTCTCTATAGTGGAAATTCTTATTGCTCCCTAAACTCGTGACTTTGCATTTCTCAGTACTGGATTTCATCTCTTTGCTATTATTCCAGTCTTCAAGGTCATCCAGTTCTCTCTGCATGGCACGTCTCCCAAGTCTGTGTCATCAGCAGGCTTCAGCAACATGCTCTGTTTTGTGCCAAGGTCATTCATGAAAATATTAAATAACATCCATCCCCAAGAAAAATCCTTGTAGAAGTCCACTCATACCCAGCCAGACACTTTCCCATGCTACTTGTTGTCACTCAGTCAGTTCATCTGAGCAATACTTGTTCAATCTCCAGTTTATGGGTTAAACATGCAAACAGCACAACATCAAACTATTAGGAAAAGGTTCTTTATCCCAGTAAAGACTCACCCTTGCAGAGAAAGATTGTTTGAACTCTCCCAGACCAAGTCTCCCAGGTAAAACAGCTCAAAGAGGCCCTGAGCAACATGGTCAAGTGGAAGGTGTCCCTGCCCATGGAATATGAGATGGTCTTTAAGGGCCCTTCCAAGACAAACCATTCCAGGATTTGAAAATTATACAGTGAGCAAGTTATCATATCACAATCAAGATAGAATGAGGCTCTGCTTGCAAGTGTGTGAGATCTTACACCTGCCCAATTTATTGAGCAGTGTCAGGTTCCTAAAAGCTGTTAGGCCATTGTGCATTAAAGTTAACACTGTCAAATTAATGTTGTTAAAGCACAAAGCAAGTAGTGAGTTACTGCAATCTTTCCTAAAGGAATAAAACTGTTCCAGAGAGGCTGGAGGACGTGGTTTAATGGTGAACACGGTGGTGGTGCTGGGTTGAGTTGGGATTGGTGATCTCAGAGGGCTTTTCCAACCTTAATGATTCTATGATTCTGATGCCTTATGCACACAGATGGCTTTATGTATTAGTATTCTATTATTGATAAAATCCACCAAGCCCAGAACAACTTGTGCCTATTTCTGTCTCATATTAGGCAGGGAAACTAAAATGACATCAATCCAAAGGGAATAAAGGTTATGTTGCTTTCCTTTGATAACACTGGGAAACAAGCAGCTCGCCATTCCGGATTCGTTGGTATTCGGTGTAATAAACACACTTCCTGATGGATGGATGTGATTCTAACGAGCACTGTACAGAAATGACACTGCAATTTAGGAACAAGACAAACACGAGTGATGGAGTTCAAAGCCCCGCCGCGCTCGCTGGGCTGGCGTTTGGTTTGGTGTTTTGTTTTGAGCCGGCTCTCCACGCCCGCCAGAGCCGGGATCGCCTCGAGGGTCGCCCCAGCTGAAAAGCATCTGCAGTGATCCCCGCTGACCTTTCTCTCTGATAGCACCCTGCCTGCCTTTTAACGGGGGCCTGAACCGAGTCAGAGGTGAAACAGATAAATGACTGAAGATCCAAATGTTTTCTCAACAGGCAAGTTCCCACATGCTCAATTTTCTTTTCCTCCATGAAGAACAAGAGGAGGGAAGAATTGCAAGTGATTAGCTAATGAACATCTGGTTTGCTTTATTTGGGCTTCCTTGCAGCCAGGGGTTGCATTTACTAATTTTTATTTCCTACTAAAAACAAAAAAGGAGCTTTTTTTTTTTTCCAAAGCCAGTAGAGGAGAGGCTCCTCACAAGTGTGGCCGTTCTTTCCACCACTATGATTACCTGGCCCACATGCCACGTCCTGTGTGGTTACCTTCTGTCCTGAACTTTTCATGTGGTTTGACATGTCTCTAATTTAGACAATCAGACCACGTCTAACCTGAAACAAAAACACTCTTTGGAGATCCTGAGCCCTTTTTGAATCCTACAGATGTCAACCCAGCGGGATGCGATGGCAAACTGTTAATTATATGTGTAAAAAGGGTCGATGTAATTGCATACTAAACACAAATATTATCTGATGTAAATATAGACTGATTGTGCTCTTGCACTGCTGGCTGCTAAAAATAGCTGATTTAAGGCCCAGCTCTGCACTGACTTTAGATTTGAGCAGCACCATTGATTCTCTTTGACTTGCCTGTGCTCACTTCAACTCCTGAATTCATCTCTACTTGTTTATTTCCCAGGGTTTTCACCTAGCTGAACATGTGACCTCACGTGGGAATAATCAGAGATAGGATTTATGAGCAAGCAAACAATGATTTGGAGATCTGTTCTTCCTCCACCTCACAGAAATCCAGTTTTCCAAGAAGGCTTAAGCACACACCTCAACTTCCCCAACCATTTCAGAGCATTTCAAGCAGGTTCCCAAAATCTGTTGCTGCTTTGGGGAGTTACAGCTTTTCTTTGCATGGTCAATTCATTTCAGAGGCAACTGAGACTAAATTTCACTGTTTACTGTTGCCCAGCACTGAACCAGGGGTTAAGGAAATAAATTGCCAGCCATAAACCCTTTAAAAACATGGTTTAGTTTCTTCCTCCCATTCCCACAGATTTACCTTACGCTGACTTTGCCAATGAGTTGCTCACTCCAGTCTGTCTTCTCTGCAGTCACAAAGGCTCTCAAGCTTCAATGGCACATTTTTATTCAACAGACATAGCTCCAAAATTGTTGAAATGGCCATTTATGGCAAATCTTGGAGCCCAATCCAGAGCAAAGCTGCAGCAGTGTAAATCTGGAGGGACACTCACGTGACACTGGTAACTGATATCATACCCTGCCCCACTTTATCACCCCCATCTTTATCGTTCAACCAACTTGTTCTCTAGAGAAGGATCATAAACCCACAGGTAATTGCAGGATGGCCACACAGACAGTAAAAAGAAAAAGCCTGCAGATGGGTAGTTCAAAGACAGATTTCTCAAAAAAACACCAAACCACTGAAAGGAGCCAAGCTGGGTCTCATTTGTGGATGTACTGAGCATCTATAGGTTTATTTAAAATCAGCAATAGCTGCAATATGCAACGCCTATCAAAATCAGACATTTACCCACAACTGTGGCTTTTGAAAGACGTGATTTACTTCAGAAGTGAAGAAGAAATAACAGGGCTTTTAGACAGACTAATAAATGTATGGTCCAGAGACTTTTCCAGTAGCATATTTATTGTCCAAGCCCTCCAGTCAGCAGCACACTTAATTTTAAGCACATGCTTAAGTGCTTTACTGAACAAAGATGAAATGTGGACCCACCAGGCAGCTCAAGAAAAGCACTTTCACATCAGTCATCCTGCACAAGCAGTGATAGCAGCCCAGCTTTTTACCATGATAGGCACAGTCCAAGCTCAGAAGCAGCTCTTCCCTTTGCAGCTGGAATCTAACTGAGAACAAAGCAACCCTGGGGAGCAAGCCCTGACTTCTTAGGCTGTCCCCTGTGACCACTGGCTGATCCAGCATGGAGCCCTGGAAAGGCTTCACTCAGTGTGCAGTGGACAAGCTTTTGGAGCAGGTGGTGGTAGTGACATACAGGAATTAAAAAGATGCAGGATTAGGCAAAGATACAACAACCACACCATTACACCAAATAATTTTATGCACCTGACAGTGCTAATACACATCTGACAAGGTTAGAGATCCACCAAAATCTGGGTATTGCCTGTGCCATGTACCCCAGCTCCATAGTTCAGGAGACAAGGAAAAGATCCAGAGTGACCACAGACAAAACAGGTGTGTAAAATCCTTCTCTCCTTGTTGAAGGCACTGGGTTAATATCCTATTTCTAGGTTTCTGTCTGGAAAAGGGACTCTTGGCACCTCTGCCATCTTTAAAAGAGAAAGGAAAAGTAAAAACTGTATTTGTTGTTTTATAAGCAGTGTGGTATCAAAATGTGTCAGTCAGAAGAGGGCAGGGATTATTTTGATAAATTATCACCCACAGTGCTGAACACTGGAGAAGCCACATAAAATTATCTCTAATTGAAGGGTGGATTCTCTGGTATCCACTTAGATTACAGCATGTTCTAACCTTTTCCTGCTTTCCTGCTCTCTGCCACCTTCTAGTCTAGTAAGAGTTGAGCTTAGCTTTCCCTGTGCTGGGAGGGGAGGAATTAGAACTCTCTCTAAAGCTTGACCATATATTTGTATTAAAAATTGTTAAAACTGAGTATTTTTGAGATTCTTTCAGATGTGAGTGAAACTGGGCTACAGATAGAGAGTGATGGGGGCAAAAAGCAGGGACAGGGACCCACATACCCAAACAGTCACACAGAGCATGGCTGCATTAATCTTTCTCTCCATTTAGGAAATAAGACTAAAAACTATGACCTCACATTGTCACACTGCAGCTTCTTGCTCATTTAACACAAGACTCTGTGACATATCAGACACGTGGTTGTGCTTGGAGGACTTGGTCATGCCAAAGTTCATGCCAGGCTCCATTCACCTGCACCAAAAACCAGCTCTTTATGTTCACAAATAGATTTGGAGCCTGCACTGCAGGAGCAGATCTTTTTTCTGAGCGAGCCACAGCCAGCATGCCAGACCTGCAGAAATCCTGTGAACATTCCAGCACCAGCCTGGACCCCATGGAGCCCATCTGAGCCTTCTGAGCATTTTCCCTGTTCACTTTTAGAGACCCCTCAGGAGCAGTCTGCAAGAGGCACCAGCTATAAAGCACCATCCTCTGTGCTCCAGAGCCCCTTTACAGCTGCCTCGGGTCTGCCCTGGCTTTGAAAGCCCTGCAAGACGTGGAGGCTGCTCAAGATACCCCACACTCTGCCTGAGCTTTGAGCCTTCCTCCCACAGGTGAGCACCAACCACAGGAGATAAATTCCCCCAGACCAGTGATGTGTGTAACTGTGGGAGGGGATGTCAGCCCTTTCCTGGGAGTTCCAAAGGAAGAGTTTTGTGTGCTGTCCTGGTCCTCTCCTTCCCTGTGGAAAGACAGAGGGTTTGTAGTGTTCTAGAGCTGTTGTAAGAGTCAAGGAGAAAGCTGGTGGTTCCAGTAGCAGTAAAAATGTCATCCTCCAACACCTGCATCCATAGACTCAGTAAGGTTAGAACAGCCCTCTAGGACCACCAGCACTGCCAAAGCCACCACTTCCCCAAGTGCCACATCCATACAGCTTTTAAATCCCTCCAGGGATGGGGACTCCACTCTCCACTGCCCTGGACAGCCCCTTCCAATGCCTGATCACCGTTTTAGTGAGGAAATTTTTCCTAATAACCACCTGGCTGCCCCTTCCTGCCAGGGACTTGTGCAGAGACACAAGGTCCCCCCTGAGCCTCCTTTGCTCCAGACTGAGCCTCCCCAGCTCCTTCAGCTGCTCCTGGGGCTCCAGACCCTTCCAGAGCTCTGTTCCCTTCTCTGAACTTCCAATTTCAATCCATGCAGAACAAGGGGAGTACAAAGCTACATGCATGGCTTTAAAAAGATTAAACTAGATAAATGCAGGGGAAGAGTAATTTTATTATGAAAGGCAACAAGAGACCTGGAATTTTCATCACTCTCCCCTCTCTCCAATGCTCATAGACCAGGACTCCACTGCAATGATACTGGAAAACGCAAGATTAAACCCCAGTTGTTTCCCTCAAATACTCACAGCCTAAATAGTTTTTCTTTAGCAAGGAACATTTCAGTCCATAGGAGCCTCTATTTTCTTCAGCAGTTCTGGGGCAATCCTGACCCTGCCTGATTTTCTAGGTCACTTTCTGCATTGCCCACATGTCCCTGAAGCACATCAAGACTCCCTGAGCTTTTCAGACATCACTTCCCAGCACAGAGGCAAAGTAAGGAAAAATCATCCTGCTGGTTCTGATGGCTCAGGGATCAGAGCTTTATGTCTGTGCTCTGCATCTCAGCTCCCAGGGCCAAGGAGCCATCCCAGAACTCCCAGCCCCCATTAATGCCTGCAAAACTTAAAGATTTGCAGAGTTTACTTGCAAAGCCTTTTAGAAGCAGAGATGAGTAAACAAGAGTGAAAAGTTAAACAAAGGAAATACATTTATGCTTGTACTGTTTTCAAGTTTATGCAAACAATCCATTTCTAAAGCTGTCACTGACAGTCCTGGCACGTTCTCATTCCCCAGCTCAGAGTCATGTTGGAAACTGAAATCACAAGCATTTCTGAGATGCTTTGGGCAAAATACCTCCCTCAGTTCCACCAGCTGAAAATCAGTGAGGTTGGCTGTGGCTACAGAGCCATGGCAACATCCTTGTGCCATGATTCTGGAAGAAGAGGGAGAAGAGCCTGAACTTCTCTGGCCACAGCAACTGTGGAAGAAACTGGAATAGAGTTATCCAGATGAGTTATGAAGAGATCAGTTGAAGAAATAACAGCAGGAAACCATCAGGCAGAGAAAGAATTAGAAAATACTATTTTGTAGCTGGTCAGGCAGTAAGTGGAGCATCTTTTCTCATGGCTTGAGCGAGGGAAGGGGACACAGAGAGCCTGCTCTCCACCAGCACAGCCCACCAAGCTCCACGTAGGAAGGGAGGACTCTCTGCTAGACCCAAGCAAAGGGTCAGCAAAGCCACAGCTTCCCAAACCATGTCTGAAGAAGTGCTATATGGGTTTGTTCCAAAGGGAAAAGCGTGCACAAGCCCTGCTTCAGCTGGAAGACAGCACAGTTGCCATTCTGACGCCTCCTCACTCTCTTTCCTGCCCTCCATTCAGCTGCACGGGACAGCACGTTTAACAACTGATCCATCTGGAGGAAAGCCTACAAAGTTAATTTCTAGCTTTGAGATGGTTACTGGTAATTGTAGGTAATTTCAAATATAATTGCAATCGAGTTGAAAAAGCTCTGTTTGCAGTGTTTATGCTCATCACTCTAATTTAAGACCTAGAAAGTTGGATACGCTGCTCTTCAAATACACACCCATTTTTCATCTTCCTGATTTTACCACGAGTGATCATAAAAACAGCCCCAGCAAACCACAGTCTGCAATGCAAGGCAAATGTTTGAGAAGCTGCATATAAAGTTTCAAGCAAAGCTGCTTGAAGGTTAACGACAGAACATGTTAATGATTATCAAATAGACAAGGAAAGCCACAAAGTGCTTCCAACACAGAAATGCAAGAGCCCCTCAAAATAAATGGTGGCTAACCTTGTTTGGAATAATACTTCTCTTCAAAGCCATGGAACTGTTGCATGTCACAAATATGTCCACATGTCGTTTTAATACAGGAATAATTACCCATGGCATGTTTGTTAGTGGAAAAAGCAAAGGTCTCCTATTACTTACACATAATAAAACCTGCATTGTTTACCATGAATGAGTTATATGAGAGTGGTAATAAATAAGTGCTGTAACAAACTTTGGTGCCCAGGCCTGCAAACTGTTCTTAATATCTGCAGTTTGGTAGCACCTAGAGGCCCTGCTAAAATCTGTGATGCTGAGCCTGCCACAGAGCAAGAAGCTGCCCCTGTTCTGAAACACAGAAAATATGGTATAGGGAGAATAAAAACATTCAACTCCCTGGCCAGGGTGACTCAAATCATGCAAGTAATTGCAGAAAGCTCAGCTGAGAGGGACACACTGCAGGTGGCCCTTCTGCTCCCTCTGGGATGTGCCCTATGTGTGCAGCCACGTGAGTGGAGAGCAGGAACCAAACAACCTTTGATTCTGCCTCCAGTGGGTTCTACCAAAGAGCCCACACCAGGCAAAGCTCCTCCTGTGTGCAACTGCTCCCAGGCTGGGGACTGTAATGTGACCATTTTAAACACTAGGATACACCCTTGAAGTTAAAATCAACAGCTGTGTGCTGGCTTATATACACTTAAAATATCTGGGTTTTAAAAAATACAGTTGGTTTTCTATAGTTGACAAAAGTACTTGGGAGTTTTAAGCTCTTTGGTGGCTAAAGTCATATGGAATCACAGAACAGTTTGGGTTGGGAGGGACCTTAAAGACCACCTAGTTCCAACTCTCCTGCTATGGGCAGGGAAGTTTTATCTGCCAAATCTATGCATGGATTGGAGAATCTCTGCTCATCTCTGTCCAATGTTAATCTCTATCAACATGAGTCTGCTTGAAAAAAAACCCCAGCCAAACCAAAATCTTTTGCTTGCCTCTCAAGTAGTCAAACAAGACACTTTTAAAGCTGGAACTATTCATGAAATTATTTGTTTCCCATGAAAACTTCAGAGGAAAATTTAAAAAACAAAAACTTTTTACCTTAACAGTTTCCTATTTTTTGTTTTAAAATTAAAAAATATCTTTTCTTAAACTGTTTTTTTGGGGGGTTTGACAGCCATTGGACCATTTGAGAATAGTTTTAGCAGCAAATTATCCATCCAGGGCTTCTGAGAGCATCACCTCTGTGAAGATTGGAGTACTTGCTTATTTTAATGCAACACACCAAGGCAACCTTCTCTGTAGAATTCAGTCAGAAATGTTAGAGTTTAAAAACTATATGTAACTTATCTGAAGAAAACTTCAAAACCTTGCTTTAGTAATGAAATGGACTCATTTTAACTTCTCAGAAAGAAGCAGCTGTGGGATTACTGGTAAGAGTGCTCAAGATCTGTAGCTCTGCACCACTTGACCTGAGACAGACCAGTTGACCCCAGCAGTGTTTGCTCCTCCTTCATTCAACCTCCAAAAAATGCAGGGCCAGTCTCTTATTTATTTCTGTTTCTTCACTTAGAAAGGAGTTTAGGACATTTTAAGACCATCACCTCAGGCCCGAGCAAAGTCCTAGTTACTCCTTGTTGGATAAAAGGGTTTACTAAAGATGAGGAGCTTTAAGGAAAAACTAATGAACAAACTGAAAGAGAAAAATGCAAGCAAATTAATTTCATGGCAGCATTGCAAGACAGCAAGGCTCCTCCAGACTTCTGCAGAAGGAAACCCAAATGATTGTTCCAAAATAATGCCCTCATCTCACAGGTATCAGACAAATCCAGGTGAGCTCTGCCCTTCTCCAGCCACTTAGTTTGATGTGTTAGACCCACAGTCCTACCCAACCATCTGGTAAATGTGGAAAAAGGAAAAGCTGAATGATTTACACTCAGGAGCAATGGTGGTGGGGACCAGGACTTCAGATTTATCAGCAGAACCTCAGCACTTCATTGTCACTGAACTCCACTTCTTGCAGGCACTGACCATGCTACAGGAACAAAACCTCCAGCTTCTCACTATTATTTCTACTCTGTTTTTCCAGACTTTCAAAGTTTTTGCTGTGCTATCAGTGACTATAGCATCCTTTAAGGCTTTACTGAGGAGGCAAAATAATAGGGGGGCCTCAGAAACTTGGTAATCAAAGGCAGCTGCATGCAAGACATTACACTCAAGCTCTAAGAATAACCATTAATTGCTTGTGTGGGTCAAAAAATTAGCTCCCATGAAAAATTAATATCTAAATGAAGACTAATGAGAGGCTGGTTAAATGTAGCAGAGAAATAACAGTAAAGGGAAAAAATTTAGGACCCTGATTCTAAGTGCCTGGAGTAACCAAAAGTGATGGTGAAGCTGAGACTTGAAGTCTGATCCTTCAGACAGGGCTGGGCATGTTTATTAGTTCAGTCCATGGGTCACCTTTTTGTTATTTAGGGGTGTCTGGAAAAGCCTCTGCTGTTATTCAAGTTGAAAGGGCAGCAGGACCACTGAGATAAATAAGAATTTTTCCCTGGGAGGACTCTGGAACAAGTTAGGAAGAAAAAGTATGGAAAAGGTATTTTTCCTGCCAGTGCTGTGCATACTGAATGGCCCAGAGATACTCCTCCAGGAACACAGAGAGCAGTGCTTTGAACACACTGCCTGCAGCTCATCAGTTTGTTTTCTTCCTTTGTAGCACATGCTGTCTTCCCATCCAGGCTGGAGGCACTTCTGCATAACCTGTGACCCAAGGAATAACCTCGACCCATCCACAGGAGCCTAAGCCAGAGCAGAGAAAAACAGCCAGAGCTCACCACCCCCAGGTTCACATCTTTGCCCAGGCTGGCATCAGGTTTAGCTCACGGTTGATAAACTTGGTTGGAAGTCAAATTTATAAACTTGGTTGTTGAGACAAATTTGAAGCTGCCAGCCTGCCAAGCCCTCAAAAGAAAGGCAGAAGAGATTTGAACCCACTGTAAGGGGTACACACAATTCTCCCCCTTCTAAGTTACAGGGCAAAACTATTCCATCCCAGAAACTGCTGCCAAATATCAGCAAATATAAGACTGCACTGCTTGATCTCTGGGCAGCAATTAGACCTGAAAGATGGTCTCATGTTATGCCCTTCAGCATCCCGGCATGGCTGGGGCAGCAGCAGCTCAGGAGCCTTGCTCAGCAGTGTCTTGCTTTGTGCTTTGTGGGCTGACAGCACCACAACCCCACGAGATGGGAAACAGCCCCCTGTCCATGTGTGGAAGGGAGGATCTGCCAGCCAGATGCCTGGGACAGAGCTGGCAGGAGATAATCTGGTTCCATGAAGGTTTCAGGGAGGTCTTGCTCTCCTCAGAGAAGAATGAAACCAGCCAGGGAACTTACTCTTCTCAGGAAACCTTCCCATTTCAGTCCTGCCATTTGGTCTGTGAAACAGGGAATGGGGAATGGGTGGGTAATGCCCAAGGAGCACCAGCCAAGTTCCCAGACTTATTTCTCAAATGCTTTGCATTTCAATGTACAAGTTGGAAAATCAGTAAAATAATCTTTCTTGGTAGCTGTTCTGTTCCTGGAACTTGGCAAAGGGGCACTCAGATGCTGGAGGTGCTCTGGTGTTCCAGGTCAACAGGCAATGTGGAATGCTTGGAAACAATGCAGCAAATGCAAGGCCAAGATCAAATATTTCTGGCCAAGAAGAATAACCCTAACCTTTGTAAACTGCTATAGTTTTGCTGGTACTGTTGAGCTGAGAACTGGCTCTGATTCATATTTCATCTGTTCTGCATCACAAAGTTCCATCCTTCTGCCTACTGCTCAGTGAGGAAACTTTAGTATTTCACATTCAACCCATAGTATGTGGGACTCTGTACTCATCTTGAATCAACCTTAATACATTGCACTCAGATTTTAGTGTTTATTGACATTTCATAGAGTATTGCATAAATACACTTGAATTATAGATTTGATTTGAGCTGAGTCCTGTATCTGTTAATCCAAATATTTGTATTTACTGTGAACTCTGAAACACCTGATGTGGTTGCTGGTTTTGATTCAGTGACTGAAGCCATATAAACAGAAGGCTCTTCTCAAAACTATGGTTTGATTCCTTCTCTGAAGTCACAGATGTATGTGTGTTGTTAAGCATCTCATTTCTGGGCACTGTCTTCTAAAAATGATCCTTGTGGTCTCTTCCAACTCAAGACATTCTATGATTCTATGAATTCATTCATTTAAAACACTGAAAAGCAAAAAGGAATTTAATTCCTGGCAAATCAAGTTAAAGACCTTTGTTTGAACATAAGCTTTCTGTCCTGAGGAGCCATATTTTAAATGAAGTTTTCAAAAAATCTGCATTTAGGCCTCAAAATCCAGAACTGCCAATTAAGGAAAGCAGGTATCTCACTACAGGTCTCTTGTGTTTATGTTTCATGATGAGATCTTCAATTACAGCATCATTTCAGACCATTTATGCACATCTTAATTCACAGAGTGAACAGTTCTGAATCAGTGAACAGCTACTCAGTATTTTGCTCCACCCTCATTACACACTATATCTCTACAATTCTTTTGCAACCCCAACCCTGATCTGAAAGCAGGATTAATAATTTCTCCATCAGTTTTCCTAAAGAGCATTTCAATAGAATAGACGACTGCTTGCCCAATAGTAACCAATTCCCATTCACCCTGCAAAATGGGGAAGTGGTGCATTTCCCATTTTATAGGCAAGGAGCTGAGGCACAGAAAGGAGGTCAGAAGTGCTCATGAATTTCCAGAGCCTGGTTTGCTATGCCTTGGACATGATTATTCATGGTACTTAGCATTAAACAGTACTTTATGCATTCAACATCCTGCTCTTGTTGAGTAACATGGCTGCTGGTGGTCCTGTGCACTTCATATCAAATCTGTAGGATTTTAAGTCAGAAGATGAGCAGCAAACAGTGACCCTCCCCTCAGGAAATATCCAGTTAAGGGATGGACGGTCCCACCTAGAGACACACAAGCCCTATTTTCCCAGGCCAGCATGACAACACCTTGATTTTGGGACCATCCAGTTGGTCATTCAGCACACAATTTCCAGCTGCTGCACCAGCAGAGAAAGGAATCTTGCAGACAATAACCACTTTACTAGGAGAATGAAAATTGCTCATCCAGACATTTCTCCCATTAACAAAAAAGACAGTGGTCTGAGAGCAAAATAATTTGTTGAGACACAATTAAAAGTCTCTGTCCCTGGGGACATCTGGGGAGATGCATCAAGCACAGCTTTATGCTGATATTTCCTTCACAGTCTGGAGAGCTGGTACAATGAAAGTTTTGGGTTGGCTCTTCAGATCTGCAGTAAAACAAGTTCACTTTTCCAAGGGGATGAATTTGTATGGAATTTGAGGCTGTTGAGACAGTCCTGAGACTGCTGAGCAACTCTGTGCCTGGGCTTGTGCCAGTACCCATTGAGGAAAAGCCATGTGTGAGATGATCTATTTCCAGCTGAGTCTTAAAAACTTCCAGGGATAAAGATTTCCCTCCTTTCCTCCTCCACTAGCAGCTTGTTTCAGTCTTGCACTTGCCAGGAAAAAAAGGTCTCCCTAATGTCCAACATGAAGCTCCCACACTGCAATCCTTGGCCTTTGCCCCCTTACGGTGTCACCTGCCACTATCAAGAAGAGTTTGATCCCATCATCTTTGCAGCTGAACTTCAAACAGTTGGATTAAATTTCCTCTTTACTTGGCCTCAATCCTGAAAGAAGCCAGGATTTCTGTCCTTTCTCTGGGGCCCAGATACACTCTTGGCCCAGAACAGGGGGCCCTGCTTCTCTCAGGGTTAAGGGCAAGCACCTGTACAACCACCCCAGGGCTCCATCTGAGCCACAGGCTGAAGTTTCCCTTCCATGTAGGCAGCTGGGGAGGGTTACTGACCTCTTTGATATGGACTGGGGACACAGCCAGAGTCGGCATGAACAGAGGAAAATTCACATCAGAGGTTTTTTAGAAAGCAGAACAGGCAAAAATAGTCTCTGATGTGTAACTTCAGGCCTCTAGCACTCAGAGAGCTATGGGGGCACCTCGGGTGGGTTCCCAAAACCATGGGGAGGCAGAGCCACCATCCTTACCAGAGTGTTTAACCACTGAGAAACTAAAAATGATCAAAAAATCTTCTTTCTCCAGGTGCCATTACATTCTGGGAAACCTAACCAGAGGCATGCAGGCAGGGAGGGAGTTTAGCCCAGGTCCAAGAGGAGAAAAGGCCGAGCTGGCTGGGGCAGTTAACCTCTGACAGACAGTCTGTAATATACCTGACACAGAAAACAAACCAGGTGGTGCCACTGCTCAGAAATACAGACACAGCAGGGGCCTGGGCGTGGAGGAGGGGGAGAGAGGGAAAACATGAGCAGGGGAAAGCCGAGAGGGCAACAGTCGTTAACCCCTGATAGGAGTATAAAGTATTTTCCTCCCCATCTCATTCATTAGACCGAGTCAGCTCCAGGAGGACCACGTCCATTCCCGCACATAAATCCAGCAAGTTTCTCTTTTAAAAAGGCCAGACACTGTCTCTGCCATGCAAATGCAGCTGTCTGGCTGCCTGCCCTACATGCAGGACCACAAGAGCTCAGCTTTGGCAGGTGAGGGCAGCCCTGTTCCAGGGGCTCCTGCACCCTCAGCCTGGCCCTGCTGCTTGCCCACTGCCTCCCTGCAGCTCAGGGAAGCAGGATGTCCCCAGGGGCCACTGGATCCTGTCCCTGCCAATGCCTGCAGAGATCTCAGGGAGGCAGAGCTGTTGAGGGAGGCAGAGCTGTTCACCAGCTCTGTAGCAAAAGCTGATGTGGAACAGGCTGCTCAGAAAATGGTGGGCTCAGCATCCCTGGAAGTGTTCAGAAGATGTGTAGATGTGGCACCTGGGGACCTGAGTTAGTGGTGAGTTTGGCAGTGCTGGGTTAGCAGCTGCACTCAGTGTTCTTAGAGAGTTTTTCCAACCTTAATGATTGTATTGGTCTATAAACTTTTGAATGACTGATTTCATCCATGGTCCAGCACAGTCCTCTCAGGCATCTGATCACAGGGTTGGGACTCGCCCTCTCTGCAGAGCCACATCCTTCACAACCCTGAGGAACAAATCTCTTTTATAACCCATGCTTAAATAAGGGTACAATGTTGAGAGAAAGGAATTATGAAGAATAGCTTGCATCTGGTACTGGTTTGGAGCTTATCTCTGCACTTCCAGATTGAGGGGACACAGTGTACCCCCATCCTGCTCCATTTTTATAAGTTGCTCAAATCAGCAACCACCCCAGTGAAGCTCTGGGAAATGCAGGAAGTAGTTCTGTCCTTGAAATCTGACCTGAAATTTTACTAAAAAGCTAGCAATTCCAATAAAAGAACAGGGGCACAAAATCAAACTATTTTTAACACATCTGTCTACAGTTAAACAACATTGTTTTTCTTTGTGAGAACTTAGTAACATCAGAAAAGTTGGAGAGCCTTCCTGGGGCTGAGGTATTACAGGGCATCTTGTATACCTTGGCATTGTGTGGCTTTCCAGGACATCATTTTAACACTTCACAAATCAGCCTTTATGGACATTCTTCTCTCATAAATCCACGGCAAAGCAAACACAGAAATTACATGTTACACATAGCCAGGTAAACTGCATGGAAGATCACCAGTGAGCAGAGCATTTTAAAAATGTATAAAAACCATAAAGCATTTTTGGTGTTTTATGATGGCAACATTTCTTTTAGGGCCTGATCCAGCCTTCTTTGAAGTCAAATGGAGTCTTTCCATTGACATCAGAGGGTGTGGGATTTGTCTCACAGCAACTTATACCAATGAGAACAATATTTTGCTCTGAAGTCATTACTTTCTGCCATGGATGTTTGGAAAACAGCTCGTCACCTGACAATACACCCTGAAGGTACTGACAGTCCATGTGTTTTCATTATTTAAAAATCAGACTTGGTAACAGGCTCAGCTGTTTAGGGAAGGTAATATTTTTCTTAAGTACGCCTACTATAAAGTAAATTAGCAAAATCTTCTTCGAGCTGTAACTAAAACACAAGGGCACAGCTGCCCTGGAGGAGTAAAAGGGCTCTCAATGTAAACTCCACTGATATCATCACCATCAGAAGGTCATAAAATTGATTGATTATAAATACAGTCCTCATTTGTTTACAGCTTGCATTTTTGGGTCCTGGGTAATTAGCACATTAACCATCCCTCAAAGTGAGCGCTTACAGGTGCCGCTCCCTGATAGCCAAAGTGGAAAACTGCCCAAGAGCAGCCTCATTTTCCTTCCCCACTTGCAGGACAGATGCATTAGGATGGAGGGGAGAAATGTCAGTTATGTGTTCAGCTACTTGATCACACCTACCCAGGAGCCGAGGGCATAAGGGGGCATTAAAATGACCTCTTAATTTCCTTCAGCGCTAAGGTAGCACCCAAAAAATGAGAGACATGTCAGCAATGTGAGGGAGATCTCCTCTTTGGGAAGCCTGCGGCTGCCAGAAGTCTTTTAAGATTCTTTTTCCCTCGGCACAAGCCAACAAAGGAAGATAAAGATCACCCTATTTGTGGTAACTGGTACTTAGTTCCTTTTAGTTACACTTAAAATAAACTCTCTTTGAGTTCTCCAAAGGTTTCAGCCTTCAGACACAGCACTACCGAGCTGTAAGCCAGCCACCTTCCTCTCAGCCCCTCTTGGCTCCAAGTTCACGACTACTCTGTGCTCAGGACATTAAACTTTAAAGTCACGTTTTATTTGTACAGCTGGATGCATCAGGTTTATGCTTATTGTCTAATTAGCCAACTAAACCACTTCTGAAAGGGTTTTAATGCTTTACCCCCAGTGAGATCTCTGTAGTGAGTGTGTGTTGAAATGCTAATGGAGACAAAGAATTCCTTTTTGTAGGAATTTGCAGTATTTTGGATACATCTCATGGGCCAAATCTTCAGCTGCTGTGGCTTGGTTGGAGTGAGGTGGGTTATTCCCAATTACAGACGTTGAAGGACTCCTGAAATTTAACAGGATGCCATAGCAGCTATTCACTAATATTCTTGTTTTCAGATGGTTTAAAACTCTCTGGCCAGTTTCCAGGTTTTTCCTGTCTTCCACAGAAGTTTATTAGAAATGCTTCCTGCATGTGAGACAAGATAAGAGCTACAGGATTCACAGGCCACTAACGATTAAAATATGCACTATCTGCCCTGGAATTTACACAATTTTACAGATTAATTCTTTCCAAATATTTCCACTGGCATCACCTGCTGCACAAATAATTTAAAAATCTCATACTCACATTTTTTTCATCCATGAAATGAGAGCAGCAAGTGAGCAAAAAATGAAGTTGCTGGCACAGCTGATATCATCTGTGCATTTAAAAGGAGATCTTGCTTTACTTTTGGGGATATTTCTGTTAATGCTACCAGTGTTCCTAAATGGAAATATTTTGGAGAACTGCCTCTTCTGATGTATTTGTATAAGCTAGAGCAAAAATCAACCTGCAAAGAGCCTCTAAACACTACAACAACACTGGCAGTAAATAATGCTAATAACCCTTAATTATGGGCCTTATTTAATTCCTGTTTCCAAGTGCCATGAATGTAGCTAAATGAATGTGCTAAATGATAGCAAATTAGCTTTAAAAATGTTAATGGAAAGTTGCTTAGTGCTGAAGGCTGTTTTTTGCCCTTCTGGCAGGAGGGGAACTCCTCCATTAAGATTCCTCTCCAGCCCAATTGAATCCACAGATCATCCCTTCAGATTTTAGACCCTCACACCTCTACTCACCCAGAGACCCATTTTCACTTTAAAGCAAAAACATTTTAGTTGCTTTACTCCTCAAAATGTTTCATTTATAATTGGACTCGATGATCTTAGAGGTCTTTTCCAACCCAAATTATTCTGTGATTCTATGTTTTGGATGACTGCATCCTCCTTATAGTTATTTGATTTTGCACTAACTCAACACCCATCACTACATGCATCAGCCAACCCCAGCTTGGCTCATTTCAGATTTGTTTGGAGTTCAAGGAGGCAAAATTTCCCCACAAAGTTTATCCAAAGAGAAACATGACAAACATTACAGGTGCAGAGTACTACACAGTGCTCCCTTGGTCTGATAAAATTGAGCATTTCACAGTGTTCCTGTCCTGGGAATGATGCCTCCTTGTAAAACTGTCTCATGACCAAACCACAGAAGAGAAGATCAAGCAAATGATTCAATTTCTAACATTTGAAATCTCTGGGTTTTTTATACTCGAGCCAGTTGCCCAGCTGAGCCCATAAACACAACTGCAGTGGAAAATGTGATGTGCTTGGTCAGACGGCGTTCCTGTAACAGTGATGACCCAGCAACATGAGCACAGCATTTTTTCTGGCTGCAAGTGATAATCTTTATTGAACCAACTGGTACAAAGAAGGGCAAAAATTAATCACAGAATATCCTGAGCTGGAAGGGACACACAAGGATCATCCAGCCCAACCCCTGGCCCTGCACAGGACCATCTACAAGAATCCCACCATGTGTCTGAGGCATTGTCCAAACGCTCCTGGAGCTCTGGCAGGTTTGGTTCTGTGACCATTCCCTGGGGAGTCTGGGCAGTGCCCAGCCACCCTCTGGGGGAAGAACCCTATCAATAGGAAAAGCTTCTGTTCCTAAGGCTGTCCATCCTCCCACCTGCACACCTGCAACACTTGTGCTAACATTATTCCTCCTTATAAATCCAGCTTCAGATTTAGATTTGATCTTTGCAAGCACTAAATGAAACAGGAGATAAGTGACAACAACACTTCCCCCCACACCTCCTCAAACTTTATCTTTGAAAAAAAAACCAGACCAGACTTGAAATTTATCCCAGAAATGTCTCTGGCTATTCTGAAATGTTTTGCTGCCATTCCCCATCATTTGTTTTTTTCACACTGCTGTCCCACACTTTGAGGCTGGATGATCACTTAATGTAAATTGTCACAGGCACCCAAGTCATTGATTTAAGTTGGTTTATAGCAGTTAAGGATCTAGTTCCTGACAGCTTGGCTTTGGCAAAGAAAGGGCTGAACTGTGTTTTGCAAACAAGCAATGCAGTGAACTTCATTCTGTTTCTCTGTCCATGAACCAACATTGGTTTGGTAAGAGATATTTGTTATTCAAGTACTTGTTGGACAGCTTGGATCAACAATGGCTCATTCCAGAAACAGTTCATTTCAATTTCTTGCTGCTCATGGGGTGAGAACTGTCACCTAAATCAGATGGTACTGATGCTAATCTTTGAGGGGATGAGTAAGCCTTTAAAAATAGGAGAACAAAGGCCGATGGAGAACAAATATACTTGTTCACATGTAAATGCAAGTACGGGAACAAAGAACAACCAATTCCCAAACTAGCATGCAAATAAAAATCCGTCCAGGCATAAACAGACAGTTATCAAGGACACTGAGAGCCTCTTCTGGCAAGCCCAGATGGAGTAAAAAGTGTCAGGGTTGAAGGGATGGTTATAGCCACTCTAATTAAACTTCTGTCCAATGGCAATGGGATTTCAACCTCTAATTCCTGCACTGACCCCGCTAAAGTGGCTGAATTACAGTGTCCTCCCTGCACAGCTATTTAGGCTTTCAATGATGAAGCATTCGAAGCATCCCTTAGTAAAATGCAGCAATGCTTAATTACTCAGTGTTGCTAGTTGCTTACATTTTGCTGTTCAGAAAGGATCCTAGTCAGGTTCCCAGCTATCAGCTGATGTTATTTCTTTCACTGCTAGATTACGAATCACCACTGGTACCTTTTTGTGATGCACACATTGCAGTCAAGTACACTCTTCATTCCTCTTTCAACACTCACAGTGACTGCCTCACAGTACTCAACCAGCACCTTCCTCTAAACATTGGAGAGTTGAGGTGAACTTCAGGAAAAATATCAGATAAGGGTTGAACTTCCTATTAATTTCTTAGGAGGCATCAGGATGAAAACATCAGGATGTCTCTACACTGTACAGTGGTGTGTGCAGGGTTTCCTCACACCTTTTTCATGTAGGCACAGACAGAAAAACAAGAGATTTTTCAAAGCTCTGCCACTTTAACTGCCTTATTAAAATGTCTCTTCAGATCCTGCAACTTCACTTACTACTCTGCATTGCTTCTCTGCTGACACCAGGCTCAGGACAGTCTCCTTGGCTTGAGTATCTGCACAGCCAGCCAAGCCAAACTGACTTCAGAACATTTTATGAAAATGTTAATATTGCTTTGTTACCTTACCAGGCAGATGTGAAGCCGCTCCCAGTTGGATTTCGACATCCCAGTGCTGGTGGGTCAGTGCCTATGGCTGCACAGAGCCTTATGGAGCTCCTCATTAGAGCACTGGTGGAGTGATGTTATTGCAAAGAGGAGTTTCTACTTGCCATCGCTGCAGCTCTCACCTCATCACCAGCCAAATGAAGGAACAAGGAAAAATACTAAAAGAAGGAACTAAAAGTGAGCTGGAATTAATTTCACTGAAATAAATATTTTCATAAAATCGGCTGTACAAGCTAAGCTGTTACTGCATCACCCAGGAATGAAGGTTCACTTCTCCAAGATGCAGCTCTGTTCTGTGGATTGTTCTGAACCCATCATGATCCCTCATCCTCACCGTACTTTCTCTTTGGAAGTAGCATAAAGAACTTATTCTACAGCTTGGGCCATATATAAAAGCTTCTGAGCACTAGCTTAGCTCAAAAGTAGAAATCAAAGTTCCATAAATGGCTTATCAGATACAAAGATTAAATTTTATCTCCAGATAACCACGGGATGCTCAAAATCCCCTTAGAATTCCATGCCAGGTACTTCACTTAAACTACTGGAATTACCACAAATTACTAAATCATTGGATCACCATAGACTGGTTTGGGTGGGAAGGATCATTAAAGGTCATCTAGTTCCAAACCGTGGGCAGGGATGCCACTCACTAGATCAGGTTGCTCAGGATCCCATCCAAATCACCTTTTCATTAACATTTGAAACCAAGGCCTACTCCTAAAGAGGATAGGCATAGATCAGATTATCTGTACAGATACCAAAGGGCCACAGAAATTTATAGCAGTGGAGACTCTGTTCTGCCCGGATTCAGGGAGCTCCTGCAGAGCTCCCACACAGACCAGCAGTGCTGTATAATATCCAGATTTCAGGAAACCATCTGAGAATTCCCCACTGTGCCCCTCAACCACAAAGGTTACCCTATCTTGGTTTAATTTAGCTGGTTGTGGTCTGCCCCGTGCAGGGAGAGCACATCCTTCTAAAGACATTAGTGACTCATAGCCTGAACCAACCATTGTTGAGAGAATTCCCTGTTTGTCAGGGGAAGCTGAAAAAAAGTTTTGCCAAGTACATCCTTTGGTAACATCTTATACATTTTAATGTCACAGCTGCTGCCAAGGCAACGTCCCCATAATGAGCTGCAGCTAAATAAGCATCCAAATCACAGGAGTGCCCTTGAGCTGTCCCAAGGAGCTGCTGCCTCACCATCCCTCCCTCAGGCATCCCAGTCCCCACAACTGATCCATATGAATCCAGCTTTTGATAAACACATTCCAGCAAGTGGCAGGACCAGGCTCTTCTCAGGGGAAAACTGAAAAAATGGAAAGGCTCTGGCAGTAGTAATTCTCAGGAATGTGCTTCCTACACTTTTGGGTTTTAATTACAACTGAAACAATTAATGGCTTCAAGACAAAAAGGAAAGAAACTAGATTTTCTTGGATATATAGAATCACAGCCTTGCAGGATAATGAAATGAACAAAACCTGCTGTAGAAGGGAGAGCTCCCAGTCCTGCTTGTGGGAGAGGAAAAAGTCACCGAGCTCTGCTCCCTTAGTGCTGCTGGTTTGCACTTCAGTATCTGAACCATCTCCAAGTGAGTCACCTGTGTAAGGCCCACAGCATCACTTTGTTTCCCAAATTGCTCCCTAGATCTGCATCAGCATCCTGACTCTGTGTCAGGGCCCTGAGGGCACTCATGGCCCCCACTGGGTTTCTCTCCACAGCCCTGCCCCGGAGCTCAGCCCAAGGCCATCAGTCCCAGCCTGAGCTAAGCCTGCAGGTTCAAGCCATCCTAAGCAGAAACAGCCTGAGCTGTTCCTCATGGCCTGAGCATCAGAGCAAGTGTGACCCCTGGAGCAGGCAGCTGGAGGAAGGTGATGAGAAGATGGTGCTCAGGTGGCACCCAGCTCACCCCTCCTCCTTGGAGCACCAGAGCTCAGGGAGGAGAAAATCACATGTGGAGCTTTTAGACTGTGGTGTTTTCCACACAGGTAGAAAAACAGATCTAGAAAATTTATTCTGGGTTAAAACACCTAATTTAAAACGCAGATTAAATTTGGGGGATATATCTCCCCAGAATGAATTCTATCACTACTCCAGCTTTTCAAAAAAAACTTCATAGAAAATAATCCATGAGAAACAGCTTCTTGCACCAATCTCACTTCAGTAATTTCACAAATGCAATAAGAATTACAGAAAAACCAGCACAGACATCATTTCCCAGACTTGCACATGCACATTCACAATTTGCTTTGACATCAGGCTCGAGTTTCCCTGAAGTAATCATCGATGTTTCAGGCTTCAATTTTTCATTGCCCACTTTGGGGCCTGACTTTCAAAGAACAAAGAACTTCCTGAAAATCAGTTCCTGACGTTATGGGCCAGTTGTTAATTAGAGATGCAGGTGCCTACACGAGGCATTTCATCTGAATATTTTTGCTTACACACTCTGAGCCATCGATTTCCTCCTGGCCCATCAGCTGCACAATGCACAGAGCTGAGTTGTGCATCACCCAGAGCTGAAAGGAGTTTCCAAAATTAAAATAAAACTTTGGAAAGGATTTTCTGGCAAGTGCATTGAAGTCCTGCCTGCTACTGATGTGGACAAGATTTTTTTTACTTTTTTGGTGGGCAAGATGAGTTCTGAAAGAGCAACTCTGATGAAAATTGCCCTGGCATTTAAGTGACATTTTGGCAAAACACCATGGAAACATTTGGTCACATCCTCTCAACGCTTAATTTCTTCCTTAAATGTGCTTTTTAATATGTCACAGTTGTTAAATTCGTAACAAAAATTCTCTTGAGACTAAACAACAGTGCTTGGTATGTGAAAAATGAACAATACATTTACATCAGTAAACCAAGAGGAAATCTTAAATAAATGTGTCATTGAGTAGCAATAGATGTTACCTTTATGAAATTTGACCATTCTGTGGACTGATTTTAGCAGCAGGATGTCCTAAATAAACTCAACCAGAACATATATTGTCATATTCACTCAGTTGTGACATAACTACCCAGATCTGCTTCTTCTGATGGGTTTCTTGCTGTCAGTCAAGCATCACTGTATGGGAAGGCAACCAAGCACTTAAACTCATTTTTAAACTTTCATTATTTTTAAATGACCAGCATATAATAGAACCAAATCTTGAAATGTATGGACACTTCCAGCTATTTTTGATGGGAGGGAAGAGGAGTTGAGATTTCTTTGCAAAAAGACTCAGATAAATTCCTGCTAAACGTGGTGTGAAATTTGACTGCTGGTGTGTTCCCTGGTGTTGCTGCCTTCATGGGCTCTGCACTAAAAGCTTCTGCCTGGTCTAGTGGAAGGTATCCCTGCCCATGGCAGGAGCTTGGAAAGAGATGGTCTTTAAGATCCCTTCCAACCCAAACCACTCTGAGATTCCATTGGTCTGTTCTTGCTGCCCTAACTTTCCTTGTGTAGGACTACCACTGCATTATATAAATCCTCAGAACAAGTAATTAACAACTTATTTCTTGTGCAAAGTGGTGAGGACATTCCTAAGTGCTGTTTCTAGGACATGCTAAACCCCATGTATTTCCCAGCCAATATAAACAGATTTCAGTGCATCTGCATCTCCCACCAGGACTAAGAGCTGTAGTCCCATTTTCGTGGGATTTCTCTTCTCATGCAGAGCGCTCACCGTGTGCTGGTGTGGCAGAAGGATCATTCAGAATAGGAACTGACCCATTTGCTTTTTCCTTTAAAAAATAAAATCAGCCCATTTTGGATTCTGGTTTCTAGGGCAGAAATCCCATAGTGCTTTTAGCCTTGAGCATTTCCTCAGACATCCTTTTGGCTTCAGCAGGAACACAAACAGCAGCACAATTTAACAGACACACCAGTGCACTGGGATTCAGAAGTTCAGCTCTGTTGCTAACCATGGTCACCTGCTTTACCTCTCTGTCTCTGCTCCTCTCCCACTCTGTCTGCCTTGTCTATTTGAGCTGTAGGCTCCTTAATGCAAATACCATCTTCCTCTAACAGTGCTGAGTGCCCAGCACTGGAGCATTGACCTCTTTTGGGATTATCAAACATCTGTACTATAGAAAAATAAGAGCACAGAGACAGTCCTTGCCTCTCAGCTTTACAAATAGTCATGGGTATTTCAGCCATGACCTATCAGCCCTGTGCTCTCCAGCTTTGTTATCTCTAATTATTTACCTGCTGAAGTTGTTCCCTTCTGCACAGCATAACCCTTCCCTGTCTCCTGAACCCATTGCCCTGACACTGTACCCAGAGGATCTTAGTGACTCCAATCATTCCACACTGTCAGAAAATGCACAGGTCAAACTGCCCCTGCCTTAAGCCCCCAGAGCACAGGCCATGATGAACACACCTTCTTTCAATGCTCAGTCCATGTTAGGCACGTTCTTCATGGATAGCAGAGGTGGAGAGGAGCTCAGATATGGTGGGATGGTGTGCCCCTGACTCCAGGTCTCATTCCAGCCTGGGGACAAATGGACATGGATCTGCCCACAGCTGTCCCAAAGTCTGGCTCCATTCAATGTGGTTTGAGAACCTCTCGTAGCTTTCATGCCAGTGCTGGTCTCCTCTCAAAGTCAACTCACTCGAGCTCATCCACACTTCTCTTTATAACATTTTGTCTCCTTTTGCCTGGCCAGTGAGTTCCCACTCCTTGTCTTATAAATGTCCCTCTCCACACAGAGCATTTCACTGTCCCTGCTTCCTCCTCCTCTTCTCTACCACCACAGATGATTGTTTCTGTCCCATACATTCCTGATTTTATTAACCCCACCCCATTTTCTGTCTCAAGCTCTGTCTTTCCTTTCCCAGACAATTGGCTCTGTCCCATTTCTTGTGCCCACTCTCAGTTTCCCTTGACTCATATTCTCAATCCCTCTGTAAGTCCTGTGCAGTTTCCTCAGGCTGTGTCTTCAGCCATAACCTTGGAAAATTTTTGCTCTGACCATCCTTTTCCCCAGTCTTTGTGCTAGTCCTGGTCTCTTCTGAATTTAACTCATAGATTCCTCCTCTATATTTTCTGGCATTTGATGACCCAGGAAAGAAGAGCACAAAAGGAACAAGCTCTAAAGCCGAGCTACATCTGAGGGGAGACCTCATGGTGAGTGCAGCTTCCTCACGAGGGACAGTGGAGGGGCAGCTCTGATCTCTGCTCTCTGTGACAGTGACAGGACCCAAGGAACAGCTGGAGCTGTGCCAAGGGAGGTTTAGGTTGGATATCAAGAAAGGTTCTTCTCCCAGAGGGTGGTGGGGCACTGAACAGGCTCCCAGGGAATGGGCACAGCCCCAAGGCTGCCAGAGCTCCAGGAGACCTCAGGAATGCCCAGGGTGGGACTGCTGGTGTGTATGTGCAGGGCCAGGAGTTGGACTGGGTGATCCTTGTGGGTCCCCTTCCAACTCAGGTTATTCCATGATTCTGTGCATCCCCCTCCCAGCACTCTGGACTGCAGTTATGTTTGGGGCAGGCAAACCCCATCAGGATTTCAGCTGAATGCCCACTGAGCACACACAGACTGAGACCTTCCAGGCTTGTGATTTGCCTGGATCACAATACACTGTGAAGAAATGATGTAAGAAAAGCTTTTTGCTGTTCTTCTGAATGGAATTCCTGTCCTCAGTCACCAAAAGAGTACCTGCTGCTTCTGGGCAGATATTTTAAGGCACTTGATTCATTAATTGCACTTCACCTGATAAGTTTCTGGGCCAGTACCAAAAATAACTGTATTCTCTGCTCAGACATATTTTGAGTGGTGCCATGTGATGATGGGGGGAAGGGAGAACATGCAATCCTGTAACCTTCAAAGCTCACAGTTCTCATTAACCAGCACTAAATGTCAGAGCCTTTCTAGCTGAACCTGGCAAAGTTATCAAGAGAGTTTCAAACTGGAACTCCTACAGGAACAAACCCATATAATGTTTGCTCACATCACCTCTGCTGGCCACGGGTATCGTGAATGTGTCTTTGATCTATTTCTGTGAACACGATAAAAGGCAACATGTCCCCAACCAAAGCAACACCTTTCTTGACTGGATGGACTTCCAGTATTCCAGAAACTATTCCAGAAACTATTCACATGAGTATGGAGTGACAGGACAAGGGGAAATGGCTTCAAACTGTCAAAGAGTAGGTTTAGATTAGATGTTAGGAAGAAAGTCTTGGCTGTGCGGGCGGTGAGGCCCTGGCACAGGGTGCCCAGAGAAGCTGTGGCTGCCCCTGGATCCTGGAAGTGTCCAAGGCCAGGCTGGACAAGGCTTGGAGCAACCTGGGATAGTGGAAGGTGTTCCTGCCCATGGCAAGGGGTGGAACTGGATGATCTTTAAAGTTCTTTCCAACACAAACCAGTCTGGGATTCTATGATTCCATGAAACACATGGCACCCAGTGGCCTAATCATGCTGCACTGATCTTCCCAGGACACAGAGACACCAGCACCTTCCCTCTCTACCTGTTCACAAGACACTGGTCACATCTCTAGAAAACAAGAAGAAATCCAGCTGCAAAAGCCCAGCCCAGGCACTATGCAGGTGGCAAATTCCCCCAGGAGTCAGTCAGACAATGCTACTGCTCATTAGGGCTGGGTGGGGCAGGAGAAATGGGAATAGACATTTCCCTTCATTCATCAAACTGGAACACGGCTGAGAGTTCTGAAAAAAAAACAAGCACTTGGCAGAGTCAGTGACTGGGGACAAATCAGGAGAGACTTTGATCATTAAAAGTGCAAAGAATGAAGGTTAAAAAGCAGTTGTTACATAAAGGGGATTCTTTAGTTACAGGAATGTTTGATCCGATTCGCAGCTAAGGATGTGTACCCATTTTAAACGGAAAATCCTTTAGCTTTGGTATGAATTTATCTATCCTGCCAGACAAATTGCTCATATCAAACTGTCATTTGGATGTTCAGCCATTGAAAACACAGTTAAAGCATGTCCCTTAATTAGAAATCCCGTGGAAATGAAAACAATCCTCTCTGGCATCTACTTACCCTGGATGGTAAGTTGGACTTATCATCTGGCACGGCCTCCTTCCTGTTTGCGTGGGTGGATGGAGGCAGACAAGGAATCCTGCTCCCTTCCAGCAGCCCTCGGAGACAAGCAACCTCCCATGCCAAGGCTTCATCTCCCACAAGTGTCTCGCTGCAAATAGGTCTGGGAGACACGATGAGCTTCTCAGATTAGAGGTGGATGGGACAGGCGTCTTCTGCTCAGTAGGGACCAAGGGAAGCTTAGCTCAATGTTTTAATGGCTAAATCTATTTTAAATCTGTTTCATTTCACTAGATAGGAGTCTCTTTGATGGGGCTGAATTTCTTTTCCAGAAAAATATCTTCAGTCATTTGCTAGTAAAAACAATACAACTCACTTATTACCTTCTGCTGCTGGAAAGATGAGGTAACCCGGCCATAGCCATCCTTCCAACCATTTTATTGCTGTCTTTTATTATTAAATATGTTGTTCAAAGTCCTATGCCCCACCAGCTTGTTAGTATATACAAATTTCAAGCTCATTAAAAATTAAGAGGTCTCTAATCCTTACAGTCATGAAGAAAACCGTAAAAGATTAATCTCGAAGGTTAAAAAGGTAGATTTTACCTTTACCTACCTGCCTACTGCCAACCAATGCACCAATCAACTTTGGGATATGTTAAGGTCTTCCTAATTTGAAGTCTTTAATTTGAGATGGAATAACACCTTGAATGAAATGGTCCTCTTGTATGCAGTAGGTGATCTGATGCGTGGGCTTTTGAGCTCAACTCAGGAATCACATAGTGAAATTCTCCAGCGTGTATTTCTCAGATCACAACTGAGAACCACTCCTGGGGACCTCAGACTATTCACTGGTGGGAAGAGAACCCAAAACGCTCTGGTTTTGTGCTTGTGGTGACAAATTCATGAGCTTTCAATGTTATGCACTGTAGGCAAAGTTGATGCACTGCATCAAATTTCTTTGAAAATTTGCTTTGTTTACAGCCCCTTTTTACAGGACATTTGTCACTCTATAGGAAACAGATCCTGAGCTCTCAGCCAGCATGGCCAGTTCACTTGAGATCAGGATTTTCCCTAAAGTAGATCTATCAATTTCTCCTCTCCTTCAGGAAGAGCTCCTGAAGGGGTTACCACAACAAAGGGTATTTGCAAGAAAACCTCATGCCTCAAATTTCCCAGGTTTTCCAAAAGTTACAGACCAGCATCACAAAGCCTTGGTAGGAATTTCCTCTTATCCCACAAAAGGAGACTGAGGAGACTGAAGAAGTGACATAATCCTGTTCTACAAGGACTCCACATAAGCAGGTTCAGAGGTGCAAAGAAAAATCATACAGAAAGGAACCTGCCTATGCCAATCTTTCTCTGGAAAAGCTGCTTCTGCTGTGGGACTAGTTCAACAAGTCTGGGGTGGTTCTGTTCCTTTTCCATCACTTTCTCCACCAAGAAGTTCCCCATTTCTTGGCTAAGCTACCCAGGACAGAGGCCGAGGAGAGGAGATTGACTGCTAGAAGCAATAAAAATAAGAGCAGGGTATTAAACAAGGCATTGCTGTAGAGTAATAGGGAGGGTGGAAAGGAATGGGCTCATGCATATTACAGTCCTATAAAAGAAAGAATTCTTAAATGAGTATTAAAGAGGGCTGAGTTACAGCATGAGAAAACTAGTTTAATCACCTATTGTGCAGCTGTAGTTAATTTTGTACAGATTTTACAGACATCCCAGCTATCATGCAATGCTCCATGCAATCACTGTGGGTGACACTCCACTTTTATCACAAGTCCTGCTAATGATGTCATTACTTGGGCAAATCTTCCATCAACCTCAGTTAGATGTTTCCTTAAGTAGGACCCGAGGTCAGATAACACCTGATGAATATACATGGACAAATCTGCTTCCTGACTGCACAGAAGAGAAACACATGGTATGTAGGGATACAGAAATACACACACATGCTTTCCACCCTCAGCAGGATTAGCTCCAACTGTCTTGGTAACAAACCTTTAAAGCCCCTCTGGTGAGGGGTGTCTCCATGGGAAAGTCATGTAATAGTCCAAAATTCACTGGAGCTCTAGTCCTTGCTTGGGAATGTAAATGAGTTTCTAGAGATTGTGTTTGAAAATATTTCATTAACAGCTGATTGATCTAAGTCATGACTGAGTGATCAGAAGACTGTTTCTGATGGACACCTGAAAATCCAACAAACAGGGAGCTTGATGGCTAAACAAGCAATTAGCAGCCAAATTAGATGATTAGTTATCAATCAGCTCAGCTGCTGATGTTCATCAGGCACCTTAAAGAGGAGCAGTGAGCTAACTGGAAAATGATCCTTAATCACTTATCAGTTTGCTAAATCATGGAGAGCCAAGTGATCTCAACAAGTTGTTCATTAAATCCTAAGCAATGCAAATCTCTTCACAGTGTTTTTAAATCTCCAGGCATCATGTGAAGTGTGTCTTATTCTGGCAGGGACATCCCCCACACATGCAGGAAAGAAAAAGAAAAAGAAGATAAGAGTCATATTTAGTGTAACTCACTGAAAAGCCAATTTTTCACTTGCCAGACAGCTCATGCCCTTAGAAATTAAGCTACAGACAGCCCACATGCCCAGAGCACCTGTAGCAGGTTCACCAGCACAGGGAGTTACACAGAGCTCCCAGCATAGCAAACGTGCAGATCTTGGAACAACATGGATTCTTTTCATCTCCTGCCTCAAGGGAGAAAAGGAAGAAAATTAGACTTCCTGGAGCTGCAGAGGCCAAAGTCTGGGAAGGGGTTAATGTGGCAGCCCCAGAACCAGAAAAGAAAGAAGGAGCAGTAATGAGTGGTGGATGAGATCATTTGCACCCAACCAGTGAATCCACACTCACAATCACAGGAACTTGCAGCCTTAAAACCACCTTAGTTCCTGCTGAGTTTGGGATTGAACATCAAGGTTCCTTCTATTACAATGGCTGTTGCATCAGAGTCACTGCTGGGCTACAACACTGCCACTGAACTTCATGAAGTAAGGGCAACCAGACCCTGGAACAGGCTGTGCATTGAGGTAGCTCCTGTGCTCTCCTTGGCTTTAAAGCCTGGTGAAAGCACTTGCACTTGATGTGTTATTGCACCTGCTGTCCCCAGATTTCAGCACACGTTGCCAAAGGAAGGCCAGCCCTGTCCCCAGGGTACTGATGGGAAATTGCAAAAGGAATCACTGATGTCACCATTTCTGATGAGGGAATTTATCGTAAACATACTCCCTCACAAAATGAAATCTTCTCCAGAAAAAGAAAGGAAATTCTGCTCCTTGGAAAAAAATGCCAGATGACTTGGGTTACAATAGTTAACTTTCCTTATGGCCATTGAAAAAACAGTTCCTGGCTTGATTGGAATTGTTCATATGTGCTGATATGTGTTAATATTAAATCACTGCTTGGTTGAGCCTCTCCTGGTGACCTGGAGTAACAGTGGAAGCCATTTCATTTCTTCCTTTGATTTTCATTGCTGTTCTTCTACAAATTACTTCAAACATAGAGCCAGGCTTTTCCTAACCTTTGGACACATTGCTGTAGCTACTTCTTTCCACTGGTCTCTTCAGTATTAGGGAGAAACCAGCTAAGATTTAGAAGCAGTTGTAGTTGCAATACTTTTGTGTACTCCAGACCCAGGGCTCCTGGCCCCTGATGTCTTTCGGTTTAGTGACTTTCAATATGCTAAGTACTTGTCAAAGGAATGGGATTTCTGCCCCTGTGTGTTTGAAGTGCCACAATCCTGACAGTTGTGTAGCAGATGGGTTCAGTGACACAGCAAATGCTGCAACCACTGAGGGAAGTCTGTGTTCCTGGGTAGAAAGCTTTCCTTGCCAGGCAAGGGAATGTCAGGGTTTGTGTTTCTTCTTCCATCTATCCAAGCTGATCCCCTTCAGCCCTTATGGGAGCTGTTCCCAAATAGGTATGAATGATGAACAATCAAAAGTCTGTCAAGACATATTTCTAATCTGATAAGAATTTTTGAAAATGCCAATCTGTGAAGTTAATTTTTATTCATTCTTCCAGTTGCTGCTTCTTCCCCTGTTCTCTTCCCATGAATACCCGGGATATTCTTTATTTAAGGATTTACAATGATCACAGCCTCTGGGGTTAGTACCTACAGACTCCTTTCCTGCTCTTTCAGCCATCAGCTTGCCCAGTGACAGTAGAAAAACAGTAAAATAAGGTTTGATTGGCTTTAGCAATCTTTTAGTGTTTGGGAGTTATCTGGATAGCTGCAAACACAGAGTTGTACAATTTTATAAGTACAATTTCTACAATGAAGCAAAAATACCTGGAGACAACACTAAAAGCAAGAGCCACAAGATCAGATTATTCCCCTGTGTCTTTGGGAAGCAGGGAGGCATAAACCTCCTAAATTTTGTCCTTGCTACTGTACTGAGACATTCACAAAAACACATCTAAGAAGATTAAAGTAAATCATAACAATTGCGGGTTATCTCCCTAATTGTTGGGCAATTTCCTTAAAAGGAAATGCTTTTTATTATCTTAACAAGAGTCGGAAATTTCGAAAGAAAGTTAATTTTCACACATCTCAATTACAGCCTAACAGTGGTGGAGGGAAGAAGCCTCAAGTTTGATTAATAAAAGGTTGCAATGACAACTGACCATTTTGAGGCCAGACCCAAACCCAAGAAAAGGCAGCAAGAAGCAAAACCCCAGCTGAGTTATTACAGCTGCCCTGGTCAGCAGGACCCTGCCCACCTGCATCACCTGCTGTAGGTGGCTGGGAAGCCAATCTCATGTGTGTGGTCAGGCTTGGGAACATAACTTTGCACTAAGACTATAGAAGACCTATTGAACAGAGCTTTTCCAAGGATGATGTCAGTGGGTGGGGGCACTACCAGGCTCACGATAAGCCAAGTATAACCATAGCTGAAATAAAACATTTTCCCTCCTAAAATTTATTAGCAGCAGAGAGATAATGGTGAATGAGTTGATGAAAAGTTGCCATGAGATCATATTTGACTTAACGTGGGGCTTGTAGACATTGTTGCACAGAGGAAAGGCTCTTTGTGTGTAGTACAGTAAAAACTGTGGTTTAAAACAAAGGGATAAAATAGTTGCCTTAACACAGCAGCAGCATTGTCATTGTAAATCTGCCATGCCACATATTTTATTACATTTTCATAGCAGAAGAGGGAATTTACGATGTGATACTACAAGCTCCGCCAGCCTTCTTCTGTCAGTGGGGTACCTCTCTTAACTCATATCTAAAATATTTGCTGATACTGAAACGTGACTGTGAGATACAAAAACAGTCTTTTACAACTCCAGAGAACATTATATTCATCTAGCTTAGAGCAAAAAGAAGAAAAACAAATCGCTTGAGCATCTGTTTCTGCAGAGAGTGGGCACTTTCTGAGGGAACAAAGAGAGGGAACCACTGCTGAGCTGAGGCTGCTTTTGTGGGTGAAGCAATAACTCCAAGATGATGATGATGATGATGATGATGATGATTATTATTGCTATTACCCTGGATAAAACTGATGCCAAGGGTGCATGTGAGAGCCTCACCTTCATCATTATATTTCAGGGTAATATTCACCCAATGTGGACATTTTGGGCTTGAATCTCCTGTAGCCAAAATTCAGCAGCAATGGGTCAGGGCATTACATTCATTCCTCCTGGCCTAAAGTAAGTCACAATATGCTCCCTACAATCAAGGGTGATAATTTACTTTCTATCTGGGGGCCAGTTACAGGATATTCTGAATATGCTGGCTTAAATACAATTGTTACTTAACCATGACAGGACCTTGTCCATTCCAAACACAAGCAAAGACTTTTGATAATAAAGGTTCAATATTGAGAGCTAAAATTGGAAAAGGTTCAGGTGACACTGCAAATATAATTTGATCATGTATTAGACAGATTTCTGTTCACCATAGTAGATAAAGAACTTGGTGTCAAGTAAATCCTTAGGCAAAAAGAGCTAAGAAAAAGAGCCACAACTTAAGAATATGACAACAGTAACCAAAATCTAGTAGGTTGGTTTTAAATCAAGAGGGAAATAATAAGAAAAAGAACTTCAAAAGCATTCTCAGGGAGGAACATTCCACCAAGACAAAGTCATCTGTCCTTGCTTTCCCAAAAGCAGCATGATCAAAGCTGATTATGGGATTTCAAGCCCTGAATGTTTCTTTGTATTGCCCAAGCAGAGAGGGAAAATGTTTGATGATACCAAAAAGACAAAAAGAAGATCCTGAGATATTACAAAGCAGGGAGCAGGATTTAATGTCTTTAAAGACCATCCAGTGCCTCCATGCCACCGTGTGATGACGTGGGACAGAGTCCACCAGGGCTATGATTGGCTGTGCAGTTTGAGGTAATGCACTGATATAACACTAAACAACAACATATGCACAGCATTTGTAATGAGATTGGACTTTTAACCTTCTGAAACAGTGGGAAATAACAGGGCTTTTAAAAATACCAGCTCTGAGGTAAGGAGAGGGTCAGCCCAATACAATTTATAAATATAAAACCAGTTGCATAGCTGAGTTTCACTTTAAAACATAAATTATTTGAAAGACTGAGAGGAAGCCAGAGGTGGAGTGAGAAAAAGAAAGCTTGCAAGGAGGAAAGAAGCAGAGACAACAGAAGAGATGGGAGAGGAGGAGGGTAGAACCTCTCACAAACTACCCCAGTACCTCCTCTGGGGCTCCAACTCACACACCAGTTCCTGACTGTCCACTGGCCTGAGCAGCAAACTCTGAACACCAAAGTCTGAGGGGTGACTGAAATGAAACCAAATGTTTGTTCCTCTGTAAGGCCCGAGCTGCAAACACCATGTGCTGACAGCTCCATCTGGATGGATGGACCAGATGAGGCTGGAGCCAGACACTCTGGAGCTTTAACTGCAACTAGAGTGGATCCAACAGATTGACATGAACTTACTGAGTTTGGTGAACTTGAAGACTTGAGGATCACAGAATCACAGAATATGCTGAGCTGGAAGGGACCCACAAGGATTATGGAGCCCAAATCCTGGCCCTGCACAGGACAACCAAAGATTCCCACCATGTTCCTGAGAGCATGAGAGGTTCAAACAGTGGCAAAGCCAAGAAGGCCTAAAGCAAGAGACTAGTGCTGAGCACAAATATTCAAGATTGTCAAATTCTGGCAGCATTTGAGGTGGAAATATTGGAGCAGACAGAACCACACTGAACTCACATCTCTGCAATGTCAGCCAATGACACAGCATCTTCTATTCCAGGACAACATTTCCTTCACACATTATCCAACATTCCAGGCCCCTCAGTATCATTACTCACATCCCTACTGAATGAACTTCACTATGGCTACAACTTTGACCTGCCTCAAGAAGAGCTGAAGAGATCAGTGGCTCACCAAAGCAGGCATGGGAATCTGATACATGAAGGAACCTAAGAAAGAGATAATCTGCCTTGAAAACAAGAAACCTCAAGTCTCTTCTCTTTGAAATGGAAGGGAACTTAGGGGAGGCCACTTTGCCCAACCCTGTAGCAACACCCTGGAACCTACCACGTGTCCTAGATGTCAGTCTTACCACATCAAACGTATTTTCATTCTGGTGCCATCTCAGCTGCTGGTGGTTTTACCCAGGAAAACTCCAGTTCTCCAAGACCTAGGCACTCATTTTAGGATATATATCCCAAAACCTCTTCTATTAGGATCCATTCAGGAATCTGCTCCATTCAGGCCCTCCACTTCTCGTTCTTGGGCTGGATTTTTAAGGGCACCTTTTTGCTTTCAAATCACAGCACCGGCACCAGCCCAGTGAAAGGCTTGCAGCTCTCCACCAAGAAATTACTCATGGCACTGCCATAGCACTTGGAAAATAGCTCCTCCTGTTCACCAGGCTGCTCACAGCACTGGAATTAGCCTGGGACTTAGTCCCTCGTCAAGCAAAATGACTCAAGGAGGATTTGGCAGGAGAAAGAACAGCAAAATCGGACCTGAGTCAAATGCAGCTCTCCAAGAAATTCCTTTTCACTTGCGAGCGACGCGCAGACTGGAGCTGCCTTCCTGTGCCTTACCCCCACCCTCCTGCAAGGCAGCCTTAGAAAGGAGCCTGTCACCCAGGGATGTTTTTCAACAATACTTCATGTCTTCTTTTACTGTCTTCTTTTTAAGCCACTTCCAAACTCAGTTCCCTTTGCTCCATACTCAGATCAGACTAATAAGAACACCACCTCAGGGAAAAGACTTGTACACAGACAGACTTCCTCTTCAGAGGATCAAACAGACCAGACTGTTCCTTTTCAAGTTTTATTAATCCTGGTTCATAATTTCCACCACATCATTAGTCATTTCCTATTATTGAATAGCTGGTAGCAGCATCATCTCTCAGTAAATAGCAAGATAACCATGCCACCTGCGATTTCTTGGCTGATACCTACCCACAACCACATCTGGGTGAAAGACGGTGAGGTAAAATTAAAAGCCAAACCCTGTAGACTTTTTTTTGATCTGTGGCTCATTTCTTTTATTCACATCATCTGCTCAGCTGGCTACATAAGCTGCTGCAGACCTTGTTTAAGAACAGCTCCAGAAGATTAACACTGAAACCAACAGTTTGGAAATGCAGTGATTTTCACTGGAATTCCTCTTCCTGAGGCACACAGGGTCTTTGGGAGCTTGCTGGTTATCAGGGTTTATTATTTGTTTGGTTTCCTAAGCTTTTCTTAGTTTATCAACATACTTTAGGTGATTTTGACAGCAAAAATAGGCAGAGAATTCAAGTGCCTTGAAGCAATCTGTTTTCTATTCAAGTTTTCTTGCCCCTTCCCTAATAAACCTTATTTTTCTTAATAATACCCTTCTTTCTGCCATCTGGCTCAAGCAACTAATTGGGAGAGAGTAACCTGGTCTTTTCAGTGTAGTAGCTATAACTTAAATTTCTGGAATGTCCTCTTGGACAATCCTTCATTTTTCCCATGCTGAAAGGGTCTGAACACACAAGTTCTGGGTTGGAGTTTCTATGTGGATCACTTTGTTCCTTATCAGGAGTTAGAGGGTTATATTAATCATTATTTTATTATTACATAGTTATTAATATTATTATATTAATAATAGTTATTAGGCTGTAGGATGATCAGAAGGGGCTGTTCTCCACCCAGGCAGCAGTGCTTCTCCCCTCTCCTTCTTCCCATTATCTCAGGATATTTTCCAGCCTGCACTTTCCCCACATGCTCTGCAGGAGAACCTCACAGCGGCTCCACGCCAAGTTCACAGAAGACAATGAGCCTTTCCACCATCTCCAGGGGCAGGGATGGAGCTCCCAGTTCCCAGGCCTGTGAAAGGATTTCCTCCCTTTCACTTGTCCCCCTGAAGGCAGCCTGGTACAGGGAGCACAGCCACTGCAGCGTGGCTCCAGCAGCCAGGAATGACTTTGGCTTTATGGCTGGGGTTTCTGCCACAGCCCTCCTGCATGACCTTAGGCAAAAGTCACTTGTCCTTAGACTTTCCCAGGGCCTCTGTCAATTCATCCCTGCTGTTTTGAGCACAAATATTGGTCATTAGGGGTCAGCTGAGTCCAGGTGAAAAGAGGTAATTAAATACCTAATGACTAATGCATTTAACAGCCTTTTGGGGAGTACACAGCTGCTTTTATCAGGGTGTGACTTGTCAGGACAGCAGTGTCAGGCCTGCAGACTCCTTCCCCCATCACTCTGGCACTCTCAGGTGTAGTTTGATAAATCCAGGAGCAGGATTACATGCATTGGTAACTGGCTGTGGTAACACACAGGCTGAGTCTCCCCCAGCACACCTTGGTAGCTTGTAGGTCCCTGACTGTGACTTGCTGTCACTTGGTGCTTCAGCCTTGCCTACAAGAGGTAGCAGGAGCTGGCAATGCCTGTTTGCACTCACTCTGTCTGCCTGCAGCATGAGAGAACTGGATTTCATAGTCCAAGGGGCCCAGCTCACCAGGCATGCATTACTTTATACATATATATGTTTTTATCTCTTTTATTTTCCAAAATAAAAACATAAACTGTTAATATACACACATTTGTATAGGATCATAGAATGGGATGGGTTGGGTTTGAAAGGACCTTAAAGCCCATCTCCTTCCACCCCCTGCCATGAACAGGGACACCTTCCACTGTCCCAGGTGCTCCAAGCCCTGTCCAGCCTGGCCTTGGACACTTCCAGGGATGAGGCAGCCACAGCTTCTATGGGCACCCTGTGCCAGGGCCTCCCTATTGTCACAGGGAAGAATTTCTTCCTGATTTCTAAATCTAAACTCCTGTCTTTCAGTTTAAAATAATTGCCTCTTGTCCTGTCACTATTATAGATTAGACCTTGCCAGTATAAAAAGTCCCTCTCACTCATTTTTGGTTTTGTTTTTTTTTATGTAACATACATATTATATAAAACAACCTTGCACTGTAAATAAAAACCTAAAAACTAACTTCCCACAAGTATATTTCAAATCCCCTGTCTGTTTGTGTGAACAGTCCATAACCACCTGTTCTATTTTATACTGTAATACACAAAGCATGGGAATTGCTTAGGTTGTGTATTTACTTATATGCCCATGATACAACCATCTATCAAACTCTCATAATCTCCCTTCTCCCTGACCCATCACCCTAATTCCACATTAATTTTTTGTGGCTCTGTCTCCTCTGTGGTGTAAGCAGATGGAATTATTCCCCTCTTGAGCAGGGAAAGGAGAGGATGACATCACCACAGGTCAAAAATATTGCATGTCCAGAGCATGATATTTCAAAGGACTTTGTGTTTTACATAATTTTTCATGTACACATGTGGGAGTATTAAGCTCACCTGCAATCAGATGAAGCTCAGCACCCAGAAACAGAAAAACATAAGGACAAAAGCATCTCAGCTCATACAAGACCACTGGGGCAGCATGAAAGGCACAGCTCACTGTCTAAATCCCAGGATCACCTTTTTTTTTCCTGCTCCTCCACTTCTCACTCAAACTCCCACACCTTCCCTCAGTTTGGATAGCACATTCCTTCCCCCAGGTTACTCCCCCTCTCAGCTCTCCTGGCTCCTCACAGCTGGGAAGCAGAATTAGGGTGAGGTGGCCTCAGCTCACCTTCACCTCATCTAACTCCTCAGATCTCATCACAGACTCCTCACTGTCACACAGGCAAGAGACTCAACTCCCTACTCCTTTCCCAGTGAACATGAGCTGATGCTCCTTCCTTCCAGGGCTGAAAAGCCCTAATTAGTGTTCCTAAAGACCTCAGACTATAACAGCATAAATGGCTTGTCTTCTTAATAATAGTAATGAAATCCTGCTATCATTAACTTGATAATAATTGCTATATGGGTATAATAAAGGGCTTTTGCCAGCTCAAAATGAATTTTCATTAATTGGGGCTTTTGTTCTCACAGTCACCAACTTATTTGTTTGCCCTCCTGGTTAAATTCCTGCTGTAATGATGAGGGAAGCCCATAATGGGGATTGATGGGCATCTTTATAAACAAAAGCGGTCACATGAGCCATAAATCAGAAAAATGGGATCTGGTACAGTAGCATCTCAAAATCTCAACCAAGACAGGCAAAAAAAAGCCTGTTGATCTTGATATTCTGTACAGATGACAGTCTTTATCTTCAGATCCCAAGAGTTGGCTGCAAGGACAGATCACTTCCATTCACATGTAACCAATGAGAAATGAGGGCAGTGATCAACTGATCAAAACCAAGGACTCTGAAGGAGGACTGGAAACTGACCCAGGTTTCCTGAGACCCAGATACAAGACCTCCCCTTTTTTTCTTCCAATCCCCAAGGCAACCTCTGCCTTTGTCAGGATCACAGTCACAAAGCTGCTGTGTAACTCCTCTGAGCACTGCTGAACTCCTGTGCACAGCACCAAGATCCAAGGGTTTGGCTCCTGCCATGGTCATTCAGCCCCTTGCAGGATCAAACCCTGACATCCCCATCCCCTCAGCTCAGCATTTCACGTTCCCTTGCAGATATGAACAATATGTCTTAATTCCAGGAGAGATCAGGCTCTGTAAAACCAACGGGGGAAGGGAAAGGTTTGTAATGGAACATAATTATTTAGCAGTGCATTGAAGAGCTGCCTGGCATGGCCTGTCCTCGAAGACAGCACTTCCTCCTCTAATAGCTGTCCTGATAGCTGGAGCTGTCTTGGCTTTTATCAGCCGGGCAGCCTCACACTCTGCTCAGACCCAAATGATCAAGTGGCCCTCACAGCTGCCACCACTTCCTATTAAAAGACTACAAGGGGCCTGTGAGATTAAGGAAGGATAAAAACAAGTACTTATCATTTGGGAAGCAACTCGCTGGTTATCTAAAACAACGTAATTATATCGCAAGCTTTATCTGTGAGTGGCTTTTTCCTTCCAGGAGGTAGGGAATAGAAAAACTTTTCACTTCATAATGAATCCTATTGAAACTCCATTTTGCCCTTGGCAAAAGGCCATTATCCAGCAGAAACATGTAATCATCCTAAAAATGCATAATGGCATGGAAAACGGACAAGTAGTTTCTTGAAATATTGTTTGTAAAAGGCCTAATTTATAATGGGGATTGTTTGTGTTAGGGCCTTTTGGCATGTATGGTTAACAAGAACTTGCTGTTCTGCTGCCAGTTCGTTTAATCAAGAGGGCCTTGTGTCGGCCCTGTCGATATGGCCGAGGAAACAATGGGAGCTTTTTCCCTGAAACTGCCCCATCGTGGCAGAGAGAGGGCCCTGCTATTTAATCTGGAGTTGTTGTTCCCCTTGATAGACACCACTGCTGTCAATGCACCCCATCCAAACATACACACTCTCAGATCCATTGCATTGCTGCGCCCATCGAAAAAAACATATTAGGAATGATCTGGCAGTGCCACTAATTGAGGGCAATCATGGAACTGTGGCCTCTTTGTGCTGATGCAATTGTAGGAACAGCACCTTCTCCACAGAAATGTAGCAGCTTACACACAACCAGGAATGGAACCTCCTGGTCTGGCACTTGTCTGTGCTCAAAGTTGGATCGTGTGCAGGATTGTGTGTGTTTCCCCAAAAGGAAATGAGAAAGGCTGTGGTCAATACTCTTCACCCCTCTGGAGTGTTGGAGTATGCTTTGATCATATTTTGTATCTACAAACAGGGGGTAGAAATGTCCCCATTTTATCTGGCTATGTTTTTGTCACACACATTGACAGATATGTAGATGCAGCAGGCGTCCTGGTCCGTGGTGCACAGAAAGGTCTCTCTGGTGTGTGGCCTCTGCAGATGCTCAAGACATGTTTGTAACCCCTCCAAGCATTTCTTTTCTGTTAGGAAATGCTTGTGTTCAAGCTCTGCAAAGTGTTCATGGCAGATCCAGCACTTGGCACAGACACTGGGACATGGGAACCTTATTCCAGAGCAGAACTAAAGCTGTACAGAACAGGCTGAAATGTTCCTGCTCCAAACCTCATGTGTAGTTGTTCACAATAAAAGCAAACTCCACAAGTTAGAGGAATCTCGATATTTGTTGTGTACCAGTTGTGCCCAGTACCAAAAGGGTCTCCAAGACAGCTGGAGAGAGACTTTGGACAATGGCCTGGAGTTACAGGAAAAGAGGGAATGGTTTCACACTGCCAGAGGGCAGGGTTAAATGGGATATTGGGAAGGAATCCTTCCCTGTGAGGGTGGTGGGGACCTGGCACAGGGTGCCCAGAGAAGCTGTGGCTGCCCCTGGATCCCTGGAAGTGTCCAGAGCCAGGTTGGACAGGGCTTGGAGAAACCTGGGATAGTGGAAGGTGTCCTTGCCCATGGCAGGGGGGGTTGGAACAGGATGAGCTTTAAGGTCCTTTCCAATCCAAACCACTCTGGGACTCCCATGTTAAATTACACATGAGCCATGTGGTGGGGGTGGATGGCTGCTCCTGCCATGAGCCCCTCCTGGGCTGAGGCCTCAGAGCAGGGTGTGTCCCAGCACTGGGTGACACAAGGCCACCCACCCAGGGAAGAAATGCTGAAGATTCAGGCTGCTGCCGTGAGGAATTCCCTTGAAGGCAGGGCAGCACCACAGCTTTGTTCCTGTCTGCTGCTCAGCACTTCTGCTCAGAGCAACACACAGATCCAGGGGCTGCCTGGGAGTGGAAAGCAGAGTACAGATCCAAGGGCTGCCTGGATATGGGAATCAGGGTACAGATCCAGGGGGCATCACCACAGTGGGAAAGATGTGCTGGGGATGAAGTGACAAAGTTGTTTGACAACAGAGTGCAATCAAATACAGCCTACACAGGAGTGCCAAGGAGCATGGTGTGGAGAAAAAAGGAGGAATCATGGATTTCAAGATTCACAGTGCCAAGATCTAGACTTGAAAAGTTGCATCCTGTCACACAAACCAGCTGTTTGCTGTATATATGGCAGTTGTGCCCCAGGGTCTTGGGCACAGATGAGATCTATTGTGCCTGGCACTGCACATACATTTATTTTAAGACAGTCCTTGCTACTGAGAGCTCAGAATAGACACAGAATGGTATTTTTAACAAAAGCACAATAATTGCCACAACTAAAATGAAAACAAAGCTATAATTTGGGCATCTTGACAGTGTGTGAAGGCCTCATGTAAAGAAATGTAACTCAAAGGATTTTTCACTTTTTAGGCATTCTGCTGAATCCATGGGTATCTCCCTAACATATAGAAAAAAAAAAGAACTCTTCTTTATTTGCTCCAAAGCTGTGTTTGTACAGCAACTGCTGAAGAAAGACCTTCTTCCTTCCATAACCAAATAAAATGATCCCTTTGGTTATTTATAGTCCTCACAGCCCAAAGACATCACTTGGCTCCCTACCACAAGCCCAGCCGTGTGTTACTATATTAAAAAATGCGAAAATGTAATTATGGGGTACTCAAGCCAGTGTCTGCAGACAAAACCTGCCAGGAGGAAGAGACAGGAAACGTGTGCCCTTCAGAGCTGCACTCGGCTTTTCCGCCTCAGGACTCCACCAGGGCTCACAGAGGAGGGATGGGGGCTGGCTCTGCAGCACAGCAAAGTCACATCTGCCTTTCAGCAGAAACCAGCCTGCTGTAAACTGCAAGTGCAATTCTGACAAAAAAAAAAAAAAAAAA